>JAQFXZ010001628.1:0-11478 GCA_034694025.1 Ceratophysella scotica | reverse complement strand
ATACAAAGTAAATTTGAATGGCTTCAACTATGATAATTCTTGACCAATTCTGATATTTTGAGTTTGCCCAAAATTTTGGGTGGGCAGCTGCCCACCTTGCCCACCCCTGCGGGCGCCCCTGGTCATTCCTTTCCTCTGCCGTTATGTATAGTAAATAAAGTAGTTATTGGTATTACTTAACTGTGCAGTTATTCTCATACCACACACACTACAGTTTTAGTGTTTTGTTTTTTTGTGTTGCGCCTTTCACCTGACTCGAGTTGGATAGTATGGCTGCTGCGGTCGAAACTGGCCATGGACAACTCAAATGATTCCAAATACGTATCACAGTCATGGGGATAATCTGAATTAATTCTAAAATTGTCAAATAAATCAAATTCTCGACACTTCACTTCTTTAAATAGCAGAAGCGAACATACAATTTTCTCATATGGAATACTGGAACTGTAGACAAGCTAAAGTATTCTAAATATGCTTTAGAATATATTTTTATATACATTGATCAAGTTATACCTAATACCTATTGTATTCATTGATGAAGACCGAGCATTGAATGCCTGCAAATTTGAGATACAGAGTACACTCAATTATTTTGAAATCTTGTCAAGCCATATATACGAATTCATCAAAAAGTGTGTCGGAACCAAATGCATTCATTAGATTTTTAATTGTGGCCGGGCCTACGGAGCCAGATTCTTGTATCTGTCTTTGGACATCCTTAGAGGAGTTATACTAAATCTTAACGGGCTTTTGTGCCCGTTCCGTATGTAGCATGTAGCAATGGCAAGACGGATCTAACTATCACATTTCCAATATATGACAAATTAGGCTGTCAGTTTCACTTAGACGAGGGAGAAGATTGAAAGTATGAGAGGTTCTTGAAGGTAATATGGGGAGAACTACGCGTGTTGGCATAATACTACAAATGTATTCCTAGTGACTCAGAGCACGATCTGTACACGCCAAAAATCGAGTCTGGAGCAAGATTTCTTGAATGTTTGTGACACATCACTTCATTTTATAGAAAATACGCCCTTTATAATCAGGATCAGCGTCGAATTTGAGCCAGAACGGGCTGGAAATAAAGCAGAGCTAGGAAACGTTAGATAAGCCGAATCCAGCAAACAAAGCTATTGGAAACCCGATTTATCTAAAATATATTGAAACTGGTTCGCGGCAGAAATACTTTGAGAAATTACTTAAGTCAAAACTCTTCAAATTATTTAACTTTTTCTAACTGTAAAAGTTAGTCTTTCAGCTCTGCTGCACTGTCTAATTCAAGGAGTTTGATTTCTTTTGTTTGATTCTATTTTTTCATTACGGAGATTTTCGTTCCGGATCTTCCTTCCTGTGTATTTATGTGCGCTTAGTTTTTATTGCTAAGTCCTGGGATTGGCAGGACTCGAAGCTGTTGCTGTGTTTGTGTGAAAGGCCTACAAATCCCGATGAGTCGCCTTTCTCCCAACTTTCTCCACTCAGTATCCAGCGCTCAATCTCGTGCTTCCTTCTCGGCAAGGACATTAATTTTCTCAACTGATCATATTTCGTCTCACGAGTCACGCACAACCGTATATCCGGAACGGAACAAACATTTATTATTGCATCTTGACTGCAAACTGCAAGGAAACATGGGCAAGACAAACTAATTACATATTCAAAAAATGATTTCTATATTTTTCTCCAGAATTTTTAGTAACATAAACAGCGTTTACGAGCATGCCGTTGGCTTTCTTCTTTGCGACTCGCACATTTCTATGCGGAAATGGACAATAAAATGCCTACTCAAAGTTTATTGCTTGACAGTGTTAATTTGGGAAGCCTACGCGTAATGCAGCACGTTTTGAAGCCAAGTATTCTTCAACATACGAGATTCATGGGCTGTGTGCAAAGGGTTAAAAAATTGCAAAATATTTTCAATTAATGTTTCAGTGAAGGTTTTTCTTAACGCCGATTTCCTTGCGCTATATAACGCATTTGAACTTGCCGTTGGGCATTCTAAAAGTCTTAAATTTTTTAAAGAATTTTTAGATCAGTGGCGGTTTTCGTCCGGGTCAATATCGAGTTCGATGTTTACCGGGTTTGATGAAGTACGCTGATCTATCCATAACACACGATCAAAAATGCCGTGGATCTAATCTGACAAAAAATCTGCGGCGAAAAAACATGTTTGACGAGCCGCCACTGGTACTTCGACGATTTCATGACTACCATGAGTTTTCGAAACAAATTCACAACTAAACAGAAAGTTGGATTGGGATATGAGCTTGATTTTATTATTTTTCGAAATTAAATGAATATTCGATTAGTTAGTGCAAAAACATCTAAGTCTCAGCGTGACATAATACCTGATATTTATTGGATTTTTATTGACAGCTCTCATTTTCTGTCAAAAACCGTGCAACGGTATCTCATAGGTTTGTAGTTATAAGCAAACTTTTTGACTGATCATATCACCCATGTGGGCCACCTGACTTTAATAGTCCTATTTAAGTTCGGAACGAGACGGTAACTAGTCACTATTAAAAAAACAAAAAAGCGTAATTTTCCTCTCGTCGAATCTTCTTACAATTGATCACACGGGGCGTGCAAGGCATATGCATAGGCATTAAGCAAAACTTTGACACTTAGTATTCGGAGCTCATATAGAACCCGCTCGTTATGCTCGAGTTATAAGTCATATTGCCCAATCGGTGCCCAGGACATGTAATATACGAGTAATCCACTCAAGGAAATATCGACGTCGTCTCATATTCCGTACATGATCCCAAATCACAAAGCAGAGCACATTAATACTTTAATATGGCATCGAGTTTCTATTGATTAGTTGGGTTGCCAGGAAGAAGGCCATTGAAGTTAAACGGAGGGAAACTTGTTGGCGACGAGGCGGAAGGTTAGACTACGAACTTCAAGTTGGGCTTTATGGCCTTTCGGAGATCCATTTCCTAGGATACGCTAAGCTTTCAAAGACAAATTACGGATTTGAATATTATTTTACCTACCTTGTGCACTTTGACTCGGGTCCCTAAGTTGAACTATATACATTTTATATTAAGCAAATATTGATTTTCATCTGAGAAAAGTGCCGTAAAGGAGACTCCACGCGTTCAATAAACCAAAACAAAAAGAGAAATAAAATAAACGTTAAAAAGATGAAAGCTGTTTCTGCCTCAAGCCTTAAATCCTTTGGGTCAGAGCAGAAACGGCCCGAGTTGCCTCGTTCCGTTCAGCTGCCTCAATGGACGAATGGATATTCAAATAAAATCCATCTCGCACAGCTTATAACCCTTTGCATAATAATGTCTTTGACTCCTATACTCTACCTAAACCTTCCAGTCGAAAAGCTTGTGCCTCCGCATCTATGTATGGAAATCTCACCGACCAAGTCAAATATACAGAGTTGCTCAGCCGTATCTTCACTTTAATCTCTTCCCGATGCTAGTGCTCCTGTTTTTAGTTGCGGTATGCGAATAAAATAAATTCGTGCAATTTGCTACCTTCGAGAATCCGACGCTCAAAATAATACGGTTACAACTAATTCTCCATAAGAAAGAAATCCCGTGCTCTTTGCGTAGTGGTTTTCCAAAAAAAAACTTCCTGATGTACTGAAGTTAAAACCGCTCACGAGGATGTTTTTCAAAAGCCACTGCGCCAAGGGCAAGGGATTCATATTTTATGCCGTAATCATGAACGTCGGATCAATACAGGTAATATGTCTTGAATGTCTGGTCTGGAAATTAAAAAGCCTTAGTCGGTCACTTGTGCAAATCCAGTTGGTAAATCCACGACATGTCGGGTTAGGTTAAATTTTATTAGATTATGTTGGGTTAGATTAGGTTATACGAAAAATTGGGCAAAAACAAAAAAAAAATGCATAAGGGCTACTGATTGCCTAACTGTCCCGGAAGCATATATCCAAATGCACATGGAATTTCCAAGTTAGGGCAATGCATTTACCTTTTCCTTTAGGTTAGCATCGGTTTTATTAGGTCAGGTTAGGCTAGGCTACGTGACGTTAGATTTATTGACAAGCCCGAAGAATTTTTTTGATTGATTAATTCAATTTTACCTAACCAACCAAGATCTTAAAATATCCGACCACTAAACTCCATATGGCAAATGTGTACGTCATGTGTAAATTCCATGTGCATTTTTGAAATTTGGGTCCCGAAATCCAAAAATCACTTAAAATTACTTAAATAAAATGTTAAATAATTTCAATCGGTTGGCGTTATTGACACATTAGTAAATTTAATATACTGAAAATTGAGTTAAATATCAATTACCCATAGATTAGCCATAGTTAAATACCAATTAGCCAAAACGCATAAATTCCCTAGTTCTCAGTTCTCATACAATTGAGAACCTTGAGCGTAACTATGGCGCCAGATAGCAGCGCTTATTGGTCTTTAGCTGTACTTACCTATTCGATTCCGGATCGGTTGAAGAAAAGTCAGTCAAAAACCCGCGAGGGAAAACATTACCTTTGTTTACTTACTTACCACGTTTTATGCTATTTTTTTAGCCCCCCTCCCAATTTTTCTTACGTCAACTAGCCCAACCTAACCTAACCTAACCTAGGCTGACGTTTAACAGTTTTGGGTTTGCTCAACTGGTTAATGCTTAAGTGATCGAGTAGGCTAGAACTTACTCACTGTACTACAAAAATGTGCAAGCTCGGTTTACGTTACTCCTTAATTCAGTGCAGAGTCTAGATTTGCCTACTAGTGTATTCTATTCAATTTCCTCTGTATATTCTCACTTAGGCTATTAACAGTAAAGAATGAGATCATTTGTATGATGCCTGAACTCAGGAAAGTACCTATTAAGAATGCTTGGAGGGTTAATGGCCAGACGGAAGAAGTTCGCCTCACTGAAGTATCCAGAGGAAAGTGGGCTTCGATTTCTTTGACTCGAATCTGAGCCTTGGTTTTAGCATGGCTGAGAAGAGCAAAAGTAAATATTGTCTAGTTGGTAGAAATAACAGAGGCGAGAGGCGAGAGGGCCCAGTCAGAAGGCTTCCAAGGAGCTAGAAGAGCTCCTGGACCGGATCTAGACGGAAGAAAGCATTGAGAAGAATAAATAATGATAGGATTTTCTAAAAGAAGCACAGTTTCAATTTCCAGCTTTTTAAAGATATATGCAAATCCCCTCTTCTCTAACACAATTCCTTCACTCATTCAACCAGAGAAGGAAAACTAAAATTCCAGGCTTTCTCTTCTTGGAGCTACACGTCAATTGGGCATGATGCTTCACGAGTTCTTCTTTAAGTGTTAATGCAGTAAATCATAATTTTGTTGAGATTACATCTGCCAATTATTCCATGTAATGTAGATAGAAAATTTCAAATATACCTAGGTTGAATATTGAATATTTCAACACATGCGATCTACGAAAAACAAAGGAATTAACAAACAGAAGATGGAATACTTTCCTGCAGCATGCGATCTACAAAAAATGATCGACTCCGATCGACAAGGTCACCGGTGCGCATGTTTTGAACTTGCATCGAGTTATTTTTTGTAACGCAAGACAACTTGTCTTATTTTTACATAGGTTAGGTTTTACTGAAACGGGCCATATAATTTGACAAGGTGTCAGCCCCAAGAAAGCATACTGTAGAGGTTCCTATGCATGATTTCAAAATACGCCACACGCGCGTTTTAAGTAGAACTTGTCGCTGTACTAACTGTCTGTGGAAATGTTAAGGATACGAATTGACGTAGGGCACAAGGCTGAGGCTGGCCAAAAAGATGAGTTTTCCCATCGGCCTCAGCTTTTGTCATTCGATTCCGATTGTATTTGAGACTAATGGTAATACGCATCATTTTGGACCAGAAGGGTCTTATACTGTAGCCTGTGCACAGTCTGCTAGAGCTGATCAAATTATTCTTTATGAAAATGGTTCAATGACTCAGAAAAGGCTTATAAACCTTGAAAATAACGAATATACAGGATGGGTCGCAGATAGAATTCTGAAACTTAATCTCAAGAGTCCAATCCAACTCTTTGAAATTAACTTAAGCGCCTAAGTACTTGCTAAAAATTTGGAACTGTTTATGATCCTATTTCTTCTAACTTGAGCACCCAGTTGACTTCAATGCCCGTCACCCGAAATTCTAGTTCTGAGCTGCAGGGAGACAGTATTTGATTTGAATTAAGTCTGAGCCAATCTGAAGAGGGGAATCTTAACTCTTTCATTCCACGGAATTGGACTGGAATTCAGAGGTTTCTCTGTCCATTGTCCCAACACTACGTATGTACTTGGCATGATTTGGTGAGGCAGAGTCTGGAGGAGCGGACTCCTGTTCCAATGACCTTATTTACTTCTTGTCAGTCCTGAAGGGTTCCATTTGTATTGACTGTCTTGTCTTTGGCTTCCTTTCTCATTCACTTAATCCACTTCACTCAAATTGCTCTTCTACAAAAATCCAAGGGAAAAAACTCTTTTCAAGCTAAGTACACACAAGGAGTTGTTCTCATCTACAATCTGTACCAGGACCACTATCTGTGGACTCCGACAAACTGAGCCTCCTTTCCCTAGCCTCGTTATTCCGCTTCCTCTGAAACAGGACTCACTCAATGGGACGTTCATGCCTTCATTCCAAAACCCGCTAAAATCAATAGTGTTTCTTTTAAACAAAAATCCATGTCTCTACCTTGCACAGCTCCTCATAGCCTCTTGGCCACCCACCTCACGAAACATATGCCAAACTTTCACCGAACACTTTCCCTGATAAGCTGCTTACCGGTGCATTGTGCCCAACCGAAAAATATTTTGTTCATAAAAATACATTAAGTACATTATAGCCGAAAACCAGCATACCTAACCTATATCTAACAATGGTATCGTATTTACAGCCCGCTTCCGCGGTGACAAGAGCTTTTTGGTGAATTGCTTCCATTTTGTTAGTCATTAAACAAATTAACAAATTCATTGTGTTTTGTTGAGTCTTATGTCCAAAACCCATTGTATGATGTTGGTGTGTGCGATCTACTTTATTATGATACCATATGTGTGATCCATCGACTGTTGATCAATTTCCAACGGCAATCTTTGAATGCAATGTTCCTTTATGCATTTATCAAATAGTTCTCAGATCATTCCGCTGGCACTTCGACGCAAATGTCGACTATCACGCTAAGAGCGTTTGCGTAGCAGACAAATGGTAAAAATACATAATGCTTGACTTAGCTTCGTCCGTGAACGAATAATTATACGACACATAGATCAACGTTTTTATGAAAAGGGTTGAATTTGAGATTTTGTACATGGATTTTTAAAGATTATGGCAGTTTTGAAAATAGTTTTTGCGACTTTAACCCAAGCTCATATTTTTTGGCATATGAAATTCAAAATACTCAAGGCTTTAAATATCAACACGCAAATTCTTTCGAGTAAGCCGCGTTTAAATAAAACCATAACCGAAACACTAAAACTGCATAACCCAATCGCAGCAGTACAAATCACAGAAAACGTATATTCTGCATAGCGGAAGCATGAATTGGCAAAAATTTCCAAGCAATATATACAATATTTCGGTTTTATGGGCCTTGACTTAAAATGTACATAGTTGTCAACAGAATGCATGATACATTCGTCATAAAAATCACTTTACTCAAAACATGGGTTCCTTGTACTGGTTAGTGTACTGAATAGCCAAGCAACTTGAAACTTGAAACACTGGTCACACAACAAATAAATCTTGGAAACGTAAAGCAAGAGTAGACAGCGGACATGTGAATTTGAAATAACGAGTAGATCACACAAATTGCAGGTCATGCATCGCATATAGATCATCCATGACATGAAGAGCAGCGTACGGAACGGACATACATTGCTCTGCCTGAAAAACCCGGTCAGCTGTAAATGCCAACTGTGTCTCTTTTTGTGTAGAGTGAGACAGGGAAGCGGGTCTTGTTTGAGACCCCCATTTCCTTAAATCTCCAATCCCATGTGAACAGAGCCAGTATGTGCAAATCCGTCTGGCTCTTTGAGGTTGACCAGCCTAATGTGAAGAAATGGAGGATGTTGTTGGAGAGGAAAGTACACCTTTGGGAACAGACGGACTTTCTGTAGCGGAAAGTGGGTGGGACGTGGAGGAGTAGAATGCATGTACTGACTGGAACAAACCTGATGAAAACCCTTTCCAAGTCATCATTACATTAAGAGAAACCGGAAACAGGAATCCAATTTTCTCCCGAATCCTTAGAACCCCTACTTAGCGTCACGCATTTCCATCGACCTAAGGTAGGCCTTTTTTAAGTGGCCAGGGCTTCAAGCTTGCCAGACCAGGAACCAAGCTTCTGTCTACATTTTAATGGCGTTAAGCATTTCTACAAAACCTTTTCATTCGTACTCAGACTTTACAGGATATGCACATTACGTTTTATTGAAGGAAAAGTGGATTTCTGAATTACGCTCTGTACGTATATAGGTGCTCTGTCCAAATACTCCGACCATGCCTTTAAGTCGCAAAAACGTCTCACTGGGGAATGTGAGCTTATGGGCTAGAATAGCGAGTGAGTGAACATGAGAATCTATTGTTTGAATTTACCTACGGACAAACTCTCTACATGATTTCACTAATTGCATGAAAGCATAGCTGGTCACCAGTCAGCACAAACCGAACCATCCTGAGATAAAAGAATCGAGGCTCATAACGGCCGGTACATTAAAATCCATAGCGTTATAAACAGCAATATAAAAACCGCATCTTAAACCGAGCGTCATAAAATCCTCAACGTTAAAATCCGCAGCAATAAAATCCGCAACGTTAAAAACCGCGACATAAAATTCACAACGCTATAAACAGCAATATAAAAACCGCATCTTAAAACCAGTATCATAAAATCCGCAACATTAAAAACTGCAGCATTAAAATCCGCAACATTAAAAACACAACGTTAAAAACATCAATATAAAAACCACATCTTAAAGCGAGCGTCATAAAATCCTCAACGTTAAAATCAGCAGCAATATAATCCGAAAAACTTAAAATCCGCAACATTAAAAACCGCGACAAAAAACCCACAACGCTATAAACAGCAATATAAAAACCACATCTTAAAACCAGTATCACAAAATCCGCAACATTAAAAACCGCAGCATTAAAATCCGCAAACTTCCGCAACATTAAAAACACAACGTTATAAACAGCAATATAAAAACCGCATCTTAAAACCAGCATCATAAAATCCGCAACATTGGTATCCGCTACATTAAAAATTAATGTCTGCAGACTTAAAATCCGCAACATTAAAAGCCGCAACATTACAACTAGCAATGCTATAAACAGCACTGGAAGAACTCCATCTTAAACCCAGTATTAAAAGATCCGCAACATTTAAAACCGCAACGAGATACAAAACTCCGTTATCCGAAAGTTTCAATTACAAATCCGTAAATTAAAAACCGAAACATGAAAACTGCAACATTTAAAACATCAACATATAAAGCCTCAACATGAACTAAAACATCGTTGCTAAAAAATTTCCAATTCTACATTTTTGACTTTTGCGAAAAAAATTTTTTGTGTCGCGGATATTATTGTTACGGTTTTAAGTACGTTTCTATTTTTCATGTTGCGATTGAATTATGCGGACCTAAGATGCGGTTTACATGATGTGGATATCTAGCTGCGGTTCTTAATAACAGTCTTATGTCGCCCAAAATAATATTTCCCATTCTTGGATGTGACGTGACGATTCAAATCTCGTGTTTCTATTCACTCATTTTAATTTATCAGAGAAAGTTTAGGTTGAAGCCCCAATTACAAAATTACGAATAGGCCGTCGCAAAAGTTTGAAAGGATGATAGAATCATGGCATAATTTAGTGCGGTCAATTTGACAGGGCTTTTATAGCAAATACGGGAAGTCCAGTATACATAGTACGATGGGAACAGAAATTGTTGTTGTCAAAAGATGGGCGAATTTCAATTTTTCAAAGCTTACGTCAGCTTAACAAAAATATGCTCTCAGGCAAGTTCTACGGAGCCGGAGTTCTGAGGTGAAAGAGCATTTTGGGATGCCATGTTAAATGTTAAGCTCTGTAGAAGTGGTCCAGGTATTTGATTTCCTTTTAACCGACGCTAGTGGCCAGAATCAATAAAGTGCTGGGAAAACAAAGTCCTTTGAAATAACAGAAGTGGGATTAGGTTATTAAAATCCCGGCTCCATAATTACCTGCACTTGACTCTGAGTAGCCCAGAGGAGAGCAGAACGGGTGGGGTACAAATTATTCCACATTTATGCCCCACCAAATCCCAGTTGATATCGAAAGTGAAAGCTGACGACCCCATTGATACAAGATTGGACCAAAGTGTGGGGAGAGAGTAGCTTGAGCACACACTTCAATATCCCCATGCAGTCCACGATGCCGCCTTCTTCAGCCCTACTACTGACATACAAGTTCTCAAGTGAGGGTTCGGAAAACCTTTCTCCAATTCATCATTAGGAACTGCCTCGTGTGTCTGCATACGCTCTTCCACTAAACTAAAGCAAGCAAAATCTAAAAATGCAAGAATGACTACTGTATTAGGAACATGCTTGGGATGATTTAGCTGTTTTCTTGTTACTTTTTTTTACCTTTGCGTAACGCGTTTTATTTATCGTGTAAGTACTATAAAAAACCTTTATGAGGAAATGTTTATACAAATCGGTACTAGAAATCAAGATTCCTTAAGAGGGAAGTGGAATCTTGAAACATGCCGCATTCTATTCAATGCAAACTATTTTGAAGTTTAAATGTCAGATCTGAACCACTACTAGGTACAGAAGAGTGCCATGTGAAATCATTTTAGTAAGCTAGAGCAATTAAAAATTATACCTGTTTGGCCCAGATCGACGAGAATTGCAACTTTTAATTTTGAATATAAGAAATATTATATGATATACAAGAAATATAAGAAATAAAAGAAATTAAAGAAACATAGGGAAAATAAGAACTATAAGAATTATATGAAATATAAGAAAAACTACAAATATAAAAATTGTGCCTTAAAAAGTCACGAAAACTACATTCGTGTCGCCCTCCATTTTCGAAAGCAAAACTAGCAGCTACGCTAAAATCTATTGTATGAACGAGCAAGAAACCGCAAAAATTCAGAAAAAGGTTGCGCAATACTTGATCTACTTGTTATCTTGAACGCATAGAACCTGTACGTTGTCTAATCAAAATGCCAATGAATTTGTACAAACATGTAATACGACTAGAAGAAGCACAAGATCAGGATAACTGCATAGTGGTAATCCAGGATGCGTACAATCTGCACACGAACGACTCGCGTTCCTGAGTTATAGTAAATGAGACGCAGCCAAAAACCGCGAAACCAAAAACCGCGAATCCAAAAACCGCGAGGCAAAAACCGCGAAGCAAAAACCGCGAGACAATAACCGCGAAACAAAAACCGCGAAGCAAAAACCGCGAGGCAAAAACCGCGAAAGGAAAAAACCGCGAAATGGACCTAAAAAAGCAAAA
>JAQFXZ010001627.1:0-11478 GCA_034694025.1 Ceratophysella scotica | reverse complement strand
GACAATTGGGCGGACAACAATTGGACGGGGATAATTGGGCGGACGACAACTATGCGGGCGACAATTGGGCGGGGAGAACTAGGCGAACGGCAATTGGGCGAGGACAATTGGGCGGTCAATAATTGGGCGGGGACAATTGGGCGGAGCGGCGACAATTGGGCGGACGACAATTATGCGGCGACAATTGGGCGGGGACAATTGGGCGGACGACAATTGGGCGGACGACAATTATGCGGGTACAATTAGGCGGACGACAATCGGGCGGGGACAACTCGGCGGGGGACAATTAGCTGTACTAGCAAACCTATTATGATCTACTTGTGGATTGGCACACTTCAGAATTCACCCGGTGCCGAAAATCCGAAATTTAAGAAATGCGCTGAATTCGGCGCAATACCGCAAGCGGCGTAATATTGGAATAGAACTATTGCAGCAAAGATGCTTTTGTGCAACTTGTGGAAAGGATCATTTCAGATTCTACCCGGTGCCGAAATTCCAACGTTTAAGAAATGCGCAGAATTTGGCGCAATACCGCGCGCGGCGGAATATTAGAATGAAACTATTTTAGGAACTTTGCTTCTTATCAACTTGCGGAGAGACTCATTTCCGAGTTTACCCCTTGCCGAAATTCAACATTTAAGGAATGCGCTTAATTTGGCGCAGTACCGCGCGCGGCTAGGTATTGGTATTCCTGCAAAGACATCCTGGTTCGAATTATGGAATAGAATTATGCTGGTTCCGTAATTCCAAAATTAAATAATTAGATGAATTCTGCTCAATGGCGCATGTCATGCGCAATTCAGCGGAAATCCAAATTCTTTAATTAATTAGTTAATTAATTTTAAAATACACAATTTAGATTTACTGTTGTGAAGGGAAATGTGTTTCACCTAATTAATATCTCCAATGAAGTCCACATCCTTAAACGATTTACGTAGTTTTGGCCGGCCGGTGAGTTTTTTGCTTTTTGAGAGAGAGAAAGAGTTAATGGAAAACCTGGCTTGGATTGGAGTACTGTGAAATGTAATCAAATACGGCCAAACCAAACGCGATCAAAAGCGGTTGCCTGCGATAAATTGCGATTAAACTCGGTAGCCTACGATAAATTGCAATGAGATTCGGTAGCCCGGGATAGAATGCGATCAAACGCGGTAGCCTACGTTAAATCGAGATCAAATGCGATCAGACGCGATAAGCTACGACTAATTGCGATAAATTACGATCAAATTCGGTATCCCACGCCAAACTGCAATCAAATGCAGTAGTCTGCGATGGATTGTGAAAAAATATGGTAATCCGTGCCAAACTGCGATATAATACCGTAGCCGGTGATAAATCAAATGCAGTAGTCTGCGATGGATTGTGAAAAAATATGGTAATCCGTGCCAAACTGCGATATAATTCCGTAGCCGGTGATAAACAAACTGCGATCAAGCCTGTGATAGGATGTAGATGAAGTGCGATAGCCTGTAATCAAATGCAATAAACTAATTTGCCACTAATGTTTATGCTTTCTCTAAAGGACGAACTTGACATAATGGAGAAGAAAAAGGAGAAGATTTTATTACTTTCGTTGAAAAGACAGCAAGCAGCTGAAGAACAGCGACGACTCAAAGAATATGCACTTCAAAGGCGGAAGGACGAAGAGGCTGCCAAAATGGAAGAAAAGGAACGGAAGAAAGAAGAAGATAAGGCGAGAAAACAAGCCATTCTAGAATCCTACCGTTTGAAGAAATTAGATGACCAAGATAAGGATGTAAGTGAAGCTGATAAAGCTGTGATTGTCTTGTTTATGAATTAGAGATTATATTTAATCGTTTACAATTACAGGGAAGAGGCTTCGAAGTTCAAGACAATAGTGCAAAGAGATTCATGCGTCCGAAATCGGGTCAACCTGGAGCGGGTCAAAGGCCTCGACCAAAAACCATTCATTTATCGGAAGTTGATTCGGGTGCTAACAGTTATGGTCAGAGAGTCGGGTCAGGTATGCTTCCTCTAGCTTAAATCTTTGAATGCGCATTTTGTTTTACTAATTGAATCTATTTAATTCGATTCAGGTGTACTTCGACGTAGTGATAGTCAGTCTTCTGGTACAGGTTTAGGACGTTCTTACGGAAAACGTGGCTCTTCAGGCACGTTGTACTCTGGAGCTCCGTCCTCAGGTACGAATTTTGATAGCTAAAATGTGAAAATATTCGTATTTTATTAGGAATTCAATGAAAAAACGGGAATTTTGTGCTCACTTTTATTGGTATCGTAACGTAACTCGTATCCCCGCATGAATTTGGATTTTTATGGTTTTTATTTTCACTGTTGTGTTTGGAAATTAGGGGTTGATTCACGTAGTGCAAGTCAAAGTAGGCGTGATCCCTGGGGTTCGACCTCTTCATTGAATCAAGGTATTATTTTTTTAAGATTATGCATGACAACTGATTTTTGCATGTTTTGTCTGTGATTGTACTCCGCTTTTGTGTATTATTGTTATTTAAATTTTATTTTATATTGCATGCCTATATTTTAATTCTGTTCCCAATGCATGAAATGACGTACGATTAGACAACAGCCGAAGAAGAACCTTGAGTAATAATTATGACCGAGATCGACGCGCTAGATCTCGACCTCGAGAAGCTTCTACGTCTCGACTCGAAGGTAATTCAATTACTTGGTTGACATTGCGATTGGGATGTGTCAAGGGCTGGGTAAATCATTAGAGAAGAATTTTCAAAATCATTGACCAAAATCACATAAAATTCGCCATCAAACTCTCAAAATCACAAGTAAGTCACTTTTAACCGTCAAAATCAAATCATCAAATCAAAATCAACGATGTTTTTTTATTTAAATCGTGATTTAAAATCGCCAATTCAGCTGAAAATCGTGATTTTTCAGAAATCGCATATTTTAAAAATCAATATACAAAATCAGGTCATTTCTTCAAAATCAAAATCAAAAAATCAAAATCCTTTAGATGACCAAAATCATGACTTTATAATCTTTGATTTTCAAAATCAAATGATTTTGCCAGCCCTAGTGTCAATTTGCATGAATAACATGACGTTGAATGTCTGAGCATGAGCAATGCAAGAATTTGGAGATCCATTCATTTGGTTTCTATGTTTTAAGTTCGTTCGAGACGGGATAGTTACGGGATGGGGTCACAAGACTATTTACCACGTGGTAGCTCGACCTCATCCTTATTGGATGGTTAGTCAATTGTCTCACGACTTCAATTTTTTGGTTGTCGGTGTTTGGTGTTGGTTTTTTTTGGTGGCTTGCACGTTGCACGGGGTACCTTAAGGGTTAAGCGGCTAAATTTAGTTAAACAAGGTGTAGGGTTAATCTATGGGTTATTGTTTCCATTAACTCGGATTAAGAGATGTTTCCGTTGACGTTGACTTCATGCTTTGAAGGGATTGCTTTTCCAGGATTTGAGACGGACTCGACAGTGTCTAATCCGGAACAGGTGGGAGGAGCTAGTCAGCGAGATACGGATTCTGGTGTTGGTACCTGTTCCCCGACCGCGGGTCGAAGGTCACCGTCAGCATCAGCCACTCATGCTTTGCCTAGTCAGCAACAACGACCGATTCGACTCGTGCCGTCTGCTGCAACTCGTCAGTCTCCGCCATCTTGTTCTCTTCCGTCACCTTCCTCCGCTCAGCCTCATAAACCTTGTATGGACCTCTGCTTTATTTGTATGCGTGCATCTGCGCTTTTATTTAGAAAAGCGCTGCCGAATTTAATGAACTTGGAGTTGACCAGTATTGAGGCCATTATAGCAACTTAACATGCTCGTACTGGCATTGGCCATCTTTAAATATGGCGCCTTGCCACCAGGCTTCATGCAAACCGCTACTAGCAATCTATATTGATGCCTTCTGATTTTTATTCGTTGAAATGCTACTCGATTACGCAAAAATTGTTACTACGTCGGCTCCAAGCCTTTCCAGACTAAATCCTGAGCTCGTTTAATGTTAACTGTCAAATAGGATCAAACGGCAATACAAGGCCGATAAATGGTCGCGTTTTTTGCATCAAATCAACACCGACAACGTCATGCGCCATGTGGCTAGTGACTACATGGCCAGGTTATTCGCAATGCGCAACACGTTTGCCTATTTCTGTGTATTTTATATATATATTGTGTATGCTTTCAAATGCTGTAGAATTACTACAAATTACAGTTGACAGTCATCAAATTACCCGAATTGCGGTCAAAGTAAGCCATACCCTATGCTATGTTGCTTCCAGCGTTGCCTCAGCAGTTTACTAAAAGTCCCCTACTTATAGTTAGGTTAGGTTCTTCGGAACACCGCAGACCTTAATTGTTTCAGTTTATTTTAGGATTAAACCCAACATAACACAATCTAAGCTAACCTAACATAACCTAGCATAAATTGAATTAAATCACACTTCATGGGAGGTAACACTTGAACCGTGCATGGTAGTTGGAGGCGACAATGGGCGTACAAGCGACAATACGTTCAAAACACTGAAAGGCGACGCTGGAGGCATAGCATGTGGCTTGGTTTACCTCTACCTTCAACCCTAAAAGCTTACTTGTATATTTAGATAATAGAAATATGTATTGCTTTGCGGAATCTAAATCACGCTTGGGTTTAATTTAATCTTACATCTTTCTGCTGTACACCAAATTACAACAATTAATCTGAATTGTAGGGCCTGGTTCACTTCCACCTGGTCTGATTTCCCGTCGAGGTCGTTTCGACGATGGTGCTAGTGATATTTCCTCAGTGAACAGTTCGAATATGGATTATTCCGGTAAATAGTACAGATTTCATTCGTTCTAATTCGGGGGTCAAAGACAGTCACGTGTCACGTGTACTCACTCCATTTGAATATTCGCAGGTCTTCGCCTATACAAACAACCCACAGCCAAATCGAATCGTAGCATTATCCTCAATGCGGTAGAGTACTGCGTGTTCCCAGGCGTGGTCAATTTGGAGGCAAAGATGCGTGTACTGGAAGAAGTGAATCGTTCGGAAGGAAAGCATTTCCTGATCATGTTTCGGGACGCGGGTTGTCAGTTCAGAGCTTTGTACACTTACGTCCCAGAACGAGATGAGATTATGAAGTTGTATGGTACTGGACCCAAAAGTGTCAATGATACCATGTTTGAGAAGTTTTTCAAGTACGTTTAGCAAAATATAAAGGACCTTTCCAATGGTCAAAGTTCACTCGCCTGAAATAAATTTTTTTGAAATCCACAGGTATAACTCGGGTGGCAAATGTTTTAGCCAAGTTCATACGAAGCACCTGACCGTGACCATTGATGCCTTCACCATTCACAATGCACTCTGGATTGGGAAGAAGGCGCCTGGAGCTAAAACGAAGGACATGGCTCTCGTGATCTAATCCAACTCGTTAACAGATACTACCAACCCTACTTTTTAATATAGTTTACATTAAGTTCACTGTGTTAACGTTCTTTTTCCCTCCAACATTCCTCGTATTACATTAAGTTAACAGTTAACGGTTTACAATCAACGTATTTCCCAACTGTTGTGCATGGTTTGGTTTTAACCTTCTCAAGTACACAAATCACACCATTTCAGAGCACAATGGCATTTCCAAAGTATTAAATCTGGTATTTGGTCTCTCTCTGACACTCTCTGCCTGCTACTGCATTTTAACATTAATTTAATCCATGTATTGTTTAGTATTCGTGATTCGTAATTCATGTTAATTCTAGCTCTACCTCAGATCACACTAAAATTACTGTTTATATGATCCACTCAGGTTTTGAATTTGGCGCCCTGCAATTTTAGCAGGCTAATTCGCATGAAATGAGTTAGCAACATGCTACTTAGCATGAAATGAGTACGCAGAATGCTAATTATCATGAAACGAGTAAGCAGCATGCTAATTATCATGAAATGAGTATTCAACATGCGAATTCGCATGAACTGAGTAAGCAGCATGCTACTTAGCATAAAATGAGTATGCAACGTGCAATAGCATGAACTGAGCATACAGCACGCTAAACCATGCAGAAACTTTGACCTTTTTCGCCAAGGTCATCCACTTTTTCAAACAGATTATGGCGTAGCTCATTTAAAGCTAAAGCTTCAAAAAGTATAAATCCCAGATATGGGTCGATTTCGTTTAATTTTTAAGCATATTGACCTTTTCGAGCAGGTCAAACTTTCTCCATGCACGCGCATGGTGCCAAATTCAAAGTATTTGTTAGTAGTCCGTAATCAGTTTAAATTGTGAGTCACTCTCAGTATTTCCTACACACCTAATGTACTCAGTTTGAAATTATAGAATTTTCTATTCATTTTATACTAATTTACTAGATAAGCTACAGCTGGTACTGATTAAGTGAAATAACCCTTGACCTTGACACTTTGCCGCATGAAGCATGCACCCCAAGGTTATACTAGTATTATTTATTTGTAGTCTGAATTAATCCTAATTAAATGTAGTGCCTATCGTATTTACAATACACCGCTAATTAATTATTTAACCAGCCCAACTAATTGCTTCCTTGTAAAATAATTTAGCTTTAAGTTAATTAGTGAATTAGTCAAATGCGGAAGGCTTACTTGCAAGCCGGAAGCCTATGCCTGACTAAATTTACTTAAAACGAAGAAAAACCGAATGGTATTTTGTAATTCCAGTCTCACATCACGCAAGTTGTCCGCCCTGGGCGTACCGCATAATGTTTGTACTAAAGTGTAACTAATCTCGATGATGATACCAAAGTATATCTTAACTCGTGTTGTTGTCTAGCTAAATATTGTAACTCTAACATCTAGTTGAAGAATTAATCCTTTTTGAAATTATACACTAACTAAACTACTGTACTGTGAATTGTACTGTATTCTATGCCATGCCTTTTTGCATTCTATATACTTTTAATTCACACAGTTAATTTTTAACTCATTCAGTCAAGGATTGAATTTTGAATTCATGGTGAAAAGTATGGAATTCAGAAGAGAATCAAAAAAAATTATGGAAATAAACACTTAAAGCTTTGGTGTGCCAATTACTTATTCAAGTTCCTAGCCTAATTTAAAATAACTGCAACATTGATTGAATTTTGGAGGTCGTTTATTGCATCGAATTAAGATAGCGGAATAAATAGGTCAATTTGGAAGGATCAAGGTTCAGATTCTTGAATTTGGAGTTGAATCAGGAGCCAACCGACGAGACAGGAGCCAAGGGTCACATTTCTAGCAGCTGGGTTTCTTTCCAGAGCAACTTGAGCTGCCATCCTGAAAATAAAGGAGAAAATCAGCAATTAGAATAATGAAAATTGAAAAATTCTTAGAATTACTGATTTATGACTTACTTCAAAGGTCATGCTGAGTGGACGAGCCTCACAGTCGTTCGTTGCCTTTGACCCACCCGGAGCACATGACTCCTTGACCGGAGCAGGAGGTGGAGAAGCACTTGCGCAAGGCTTCTTCGGTGCATCACAAGCTGGCTTGGCACCGCAGGCAGGTTTTTCCTCCTTAGGGCATGACTCGGGACAAGAGAACGTAGCCGTGGCAGGTGTGTTACATTTGATGACAGGTGGACAAGGACATGGCTCTGGTGGAGGAGCCGGACAACAGGTCGGCTTTGGAGTGCTGCAACCACCTTCTAGGTCAGAACACTTCTCAATCAACTTGGGACGAACGCCATAGTCACAACAAGCCTTCAAATGAGCCTTCAATGTCGCCTGACACTCTTCACAATCCTAGAATCATTTAAAATATATCATGCTACAAAGGATTCTAAGAAAACAATATGGAGCTAGAGCGAAATTTCAAATTTCAAATGTTTTACCTTTGGGTTGGGTGAAGGTTCGCAGACTGGAGCTGGTGGAGGACAGGCAGGCTCTGGAGGCTTGTCACACGCTGGTTTCGGTTCTGGAGCCTTGTCACAAGCAGGCTTCTTGTCACAGTTGAGCTTAATGTCACACGGGTTCTTGTTGGCATCACACATCTTGATGGTAGTGGGGATACAACGAGGAAGTATGGCTGGATTAAAAAAAAATTGTGATTTAATTTAGTTTCAGGAGAGCAAATTTCGTGACGTCTGCTCAGGACAAGAATTGAGACTCAACTGATTTAAAGCAAGAATCGAAGCTCGAGAGTAGCGTTATAAACAAACGAATTCGTTTGAAGTTTGAGCTCAGAAGTAAACGTGGTGTGGTTTCCATGACAGTGAAAATTAAATAATCTAAATCTTGAAATGGAAAGGTGAAATACAGTGTGACGAAGGATTATCGATTAGCAAGCAAAGTTCAAGCGTTTGGTTAGGTTAGGTTAGGTTGATCACCTTTGTCAAAGGTCACAGCGAAACACGACACAAATTCAGATGTCGTTTTGATCATGATTTATGATTTATGATACAAGATACAAAGACAATGATGATGATGCTAAGCGTGTGCGTGTGTTGCTTAATTGGAACGGTAGTGTCACCTATGGAGCGAGATCCATAACAATGAGCCAGCAGATGCATATAGATTTATTTTAGCCTATAAAATAATGCTATACACACGAACCACGCACACGCTGCTGCTGCTGTTTTTTTTTACATTCGACGAGACGACGCGACTCGCACGTCGCCACTCCGCATTGTATTTTCACGGACTCCACGCAAACGGGCAACTGAACTGGAGGAATATATGTATTACTCTGTCCAGTCCAGTAGCTGTAATTGTCCAAAACTAACGAAACGAGTGGGTTTCTGTCATCGGTCACTGTCACTTCCCCACTGACCAAATCGAGAGACGCGGACTCGACAACTGACGAGGCGAGGACCGAGGACGACGACGTCTTGTAGAACCTCGACGCGACCTCGACAGTCAACAGTTGTGGTTGCGTCTTTGGTTTGGAATTTGGAAGCAGATGATTTAGCAGGAATCTGGTCCTAAACAAAGATAATTAACTATGGAGCCTGGAGCCATCCATCCGTTGCTTATACCTCATGTGAGTGCATCTTAGGTGTTTATCCAATTGATTTGAGGTTAAAGTGTAAGGTTCATCTCACATGACTTGTCACACTAATGTCACACATTGCATTGTCACGCCCCATGTCACATGTCGTTCTCGTTCGCTCGCAGATAGCAACTGAACTACTTGAGCATCAGTTTCAGTGAGATAAGTACTTTGCTCAATTGTCAGTCATCAGTATTACAACAATGATCCAACCGCATAACGTATGACGTAATACCTACTGTGCAATGTGCTGTGAGCTGTGACGTCATGAGAGATATTTCATGACATTCAACATCAGATTTAAAGATTGAAGATGTTTGCAATACCTACCGCCTTAATAGTGTTGCATAATCAATCATATGCATCATCTTGCTCAGCGAAATACATCTGACATTTAATTACGCCAGCTCGTTTGAGTTTATTGCTAATTCATCACACGACACACGATTGGTTGTTGGATTCGAAAGAACGTTATATTGTATCTTGTATCAGACAACGATACAATCTGCCATCGACACATACTGTCAACTGTTGGGTATGTAGTCTAAAGCCGAAGTTACATGCTAGGTTTACGAAAGCACGTCAGAGTAATATAAAATAGAAGCTATTGAGTTTCTTTTGTTTTGATTAATTCTTCCTGTCAATTTTCCCCCACCTGTAACCAACAACCTGTTCTTCAGTCCTCGTCTCCTTAAATGACAATACCAGAATGCAGTACTTAACAAATTCCACAACACTCTCGCTGCATTGCGCTAAACACTACTGTATATACGTTAAGCGCCATGCTTTTAGGTTAATCGTGCTTGACTACTTGATTAACTGAAAATTAATGTCCAATAGGTAATGGAGGAGATATTCAAAAGCCAGAACCTCACAAAACAGGATTTGTTGAGTTTGAGATCTGTATGTCAGGATTGGCGACATGTCGCTACAGAAGCCTACCGCGACCAAGACGCTACTACATTTTTACTGGACAGAAACAATTTCCCGACTAAGGAAAAGATCAACTCGGTCCTTAATTTAGCCCAAGATCCTCATGCAAACCTACCACTTCCCGGGAAGATGGTGCTCCATGCGGAATTCTTTCGAAAACGTGAAACTCAGCTGCCCTTATTTCATCAGAAAGCAGATAGAATGTTGAGAATCATGGCACCTAACCTGAGAGAGCTGAATCTTTTGACTTCCTGTCTCGCTTCCTATATGTGGAACGAACAATTTCCACTCCCTCCATTTAACAGCTTGATTGACTTTCCGCAACTCCGTACTTTTGAACTTACGATTCCCACTGAAAACCCTTTGCTCCAAGATCTAACTTCCTTGAGTACATACTTCTATCAACTGTCACAGAGCGTCCTCACCAGCTCACCTCGTTTGGAAGAAGTGAATATTACTGTCTTTGACCCATACCGCCATAAATCTCGATACCCTCGGAACTACGATGAGCTTCTTCGGAATATTCCGGTCACGATTGAGAAAATGAAGATTCATATTGGATGGAATAGATCGGCCGCCATCATTATGGCAGAAATGAACTTACCAAACCTCAAGTCTCTTTATTTGGGAAGCTTTGCAAATTTAACCTTTGAGGACTTTCACCGGATGCTCCTTGGAGTCAAGGATACACTGATTGAGCTCACACTTAAAGATGGCTATGCTGGGGGTATCAAATTCCCTGTCTTCCCAATTCTGAAGACGCTGAATCTCAAGCTTGGTCTTCGACCTAACTTTAGTCGACGCAGAATCCAAGATTTTTCTACTGTATTCCCCCAAGTGGAAGAATTGAATATGGCTGAACTTGGAAGTCGAAACGAATTCTTGCTGAGCGGTCTCTTTCCTCCTGGATTTTCTGCACCACAAGTCAAAACACTTACATTCCCAGAAGTTCAAATCAGTAATCATCACATGCCGAACTTTGCCTTTGGATTCTCGAATCTTAAGAAACTTGTCATCAGTCCTGGACACTGGTGCCCACAATGGTCACCGCTTCCTATCGTTTTCCGTTATATGACGACATTGGAGGAACTCGTGCTTTATTGCAGCCGCTCGAATGAAGTCAAAATTCCACCTTTGGCCTGGATTGACCCCATACTTACAGGAATTGGAAGAGTTCAATGTGGACGCATTCTAAGGAAAGGGAATTATGACGCTGTCAACCTTGAAGATGTCAAGAAGTTCCCTGGAATTTCTGATATGAAAAGTAAGTATTTTTGTCTCAGGGCTGGGCTAGATACGTATCTTGAAGCCTAAAAGTTTCTTGATCTTTGTATCTTGTATCTTGTGCGTTGTATCTTGCACGAAATATAAATTTGGAGCATAAATTGTTATTTATCTTGAGTATCTTGACTACTTTTTATGGTGTATCCTAACACTTTTGTATCTTATAGTATCTTCATGGAAAAAATTATCTTGTACCTTGTATCTTTGTATCTTAGCGAAAGTATCTTTGTATTTTGGAGTTAAATTTTTGCCTCTAAGATACAAGTATCTTCAAGATACATTTTCGTGTATCTTCCCCAGCCTTGGGTCT
>JAQFXZ010001626.1:0-11479 GCA_034694025.1 Ceratophysella scotica | reverse complement strand
TCGGGTGGGCTAACGGTGGGGGGGCACAATAGGGTGGGCGAAAGTTGGGCGAATGAAAATTGAATTGAATTCAATATACAGATCAGTGCTAAGCACTGATTCGTGGGCCCGCTAGTAATTAATAATTCCGACATGCTTGATCGGTCAAGAATTAGTTATTTGCTTCGTATTAAAATCTAAAACCTAAATTATTTACCGGCTTGAGAGACTAGATTTTGAAGTGTGGTCGACCCTTGTACTAGTGGCCATACAGAAACTAAGAACACTGAACTCATTAGCAGGAATCCAACAATCAGCTTCATGATTGAGCGAAGAACTGGGTAACGTTGAATTCGGATGCCGATTCGGTAATGGTATTGAAAATGAAGACAAAAAGGTTCGGAATTCAAGATCTATTGAAATTGCATTGGTCGTTTAGTGATCTCTGAAGGTTTCAGGAGCTCCGATGCCTTCCAACTGCAACGACGCCAGTACTTGTATTTTTGAGTTTAAGTTCATAATGTATGAACTCCTGGTTTAGCGTTGGAGTCGAATTCGATAAACTGGAAAACATGAAGCAATCTTCAGAGAGGAGTCGATCCAGCCGCAGTATCACTCAAGCATGTGCGCATATACTTCCACAAATCAAGGACATAACAACGTTCACTTCTAAACATGAAGCTAATAATCAAGCTTCAGCTGACATATTATAGCAGTTCAACTTTCGATGATTTATATATTTGCTAATTTTGGTAGGAATAGGAAATAAGAAATGACGGCATCGCAAATTATCGTAACTGACCTTTAACATGATTGAAGTACTAACTCAATAATATTTTCAACTTTTCCAACTTTGGGAGGTAAGATATATGTATAAATTCATTTATTTGGTTTCACCAGCTAGCTATGTATCATGGTTCAGTTTTCGATGAATTGAATACTCTATTTACTACATTTGGTAGGAAATGATTGATTTACATTGCAAATATAATATTCGCTACTGACTAGTGACCTATGACATGTTTTAAGTTCTTAATTCAAGAACATTTTTTTAAAATTTGTTCAAGTTTCAGAAATAAAAGATTTAGTGCGTTGCAATTACCCATTGCCTGTAATCATGGATTTGATATCTTGCCAAGCATTTATCAATAGGGTTAGGTTTTACGCAAATAAAGTAAGAATGATTTATATATACCATATGCAGACATGATCTGTGTACCGATTTATGCGGCAAAATTCGCATTAAAGCTTCCCGCCCTTTCTTCTGTTTCATGCCAAAAAGGCGCAGTATTAAAAAAAACATGCAGGTAAAGTCTCCCTAGGCCTAACCTTGCCTAATCTAGCCTCATGGTGTCTCCTCAATGTGCGAAACCTCATTATGCAAAACTGAAGAAATCCTCATTCCGCGAAACCGATTCCTCATTATGCGAAACTTGAAAATGGTTCTGAACTCCTGTATGTCGTAGACAGTATTCCATGTCATTGAGTGAGTGTCAAATTAAACAAATTTGATTCCGCTTACTTTATTTTATTTAATCAAATCAATCAATCAATCAATCAATCAAAAATCTAATCCAATCTACAAAACTACATGTTAAAGATTGTCAATGAAATGAGAACGTCACAATACTATGTAAAAAAAGTTGTCGTATTTTATTCTAAATGGAAAGTAGTGGAAACAGCCATCATGTATTCGAATAAGGAAAGCGCACTTGTGTTCAGCATCTCCTTTGAGTTCTCCATTTCTTCTTCCTGTTTTCTGTACTTTAACTTGGAAGCTTTGCTTTTCCTTCGTCTTTGAGTCTTTGAGTCTCCGTTTCTGGATCATCTTGAATATGCTGCAGGGTTTTTATGATAGCAAATATATTAACGTGTGACTTTCCAACAATTCTGTTGAGCAGAATGAAACGGCTTTTCAGCTTGTCGATTTCTTCTGTTGGTAACGGATAATCGTGATTTTCCTGCAACACTTCGATAACTAAGATCGATTTACTACTTCTAAAAACAATGATAAGTAAGAAGAATTTGACTGTAGACTGTATAATTTGATTATCAAGCAATGACATCGAATACTGTCTACGACATACAGGAGTTCAGAACCTTGTTCAAGTTTCACATAATGAGGAATCTGTTTCGCGGAATGCGGATTTCTTCAGTTTCGCATAATGAGGTTTCGCACAGTGAGGTGGACCCAGCCTCATATATACGAAAAGCAATAGACTACAGACCCGTTACAAATTCAAATTGGTGCATAATTTTTAAAATTTTTTATAATGTTTCGCATTTCGTATGCTAAGATTTTATGAGTGAAAAAGTGGCTAATCCAAGAGTTTTGGCGTGAAATATAGTAAAGTAATACTTTTTGGTTAAAAATATGAAAAATTAGAATATGCACTAAAAATCCTATACCTCGAAATACGAGTATGCACAATATGCAAATATATGTAATATTAAATCGGGAAATCAGAATCATTGGACCATGGTTCGTCGAATTAGGTTTAGGTCAATGGTCAATATTTATCCACGCAAAAAATCTGTGTTTAGGCTCAAACCCAAATCCAAACCCTGCTCATCAAGAACGTGTGTATAAAGTAGATACTAGATACTACACCCACATCTTATAGAGATAGTCAAGCCAGTAACGAAGTACGGAATAAGCTGATGAGTGAGAGTGAATGACATTGATAAAGTTTATGAGGAAATTGTTATTCATCATGCGTTTTGCTCCAGCAGTCAGAGCAGTGAGCAGTCGCTTAGTCACCCCTTCAATGGTAATGAAGGAAATGAAAATCAGTGCTAGGCAGAACCATTAGAAATTGATTTTCAAATTCATTAGCCGAAATCACCTCAAAAATTTGCTTTCAAAATCCCAAAATCAAAATCAAAACACTTTTAACTGTCAAAGTCAAACCATCAACTCAAAATCAAAGATATTGTTTTATTTAAAATCTTGCTTTTGAATTCAATTCGTGATTTCAAATCGCCAATTCAGCTGAAAATCGTGATTTTTCGTGTAAAATGTAGTCATATATTTTAAAAATCAGAACGCAAAATCAAGTAGTAATTTCTTCAAAGTATCAAAAAACAAAAATTCAAAATTTGGTGCAGGGTAACGCTGCAATTTTGCACTCGGTGCATCAGCTACTCGTTTAACTGCGCAAATTATTCATGTTTTTTTAAACGGGATCTGTGAACATATACAATGACGCTCCCATTTGAAGTGCTGATTGATTGACCGAAATGATGGAACAAAACTCATAATTCTTCTGTCAATTCGAATTACGCACCCGCATGACTGAATTTCTGAGAGTTTCTAAAAGGAAAAGGGCCATCGAGAACCGAGAACCTCCGCTAATAGCATTGCTTAATGAACTACACTAAATTCAGGATACATCCTTTTAATCCATATAAGAAGCAACATACTTCCTTCTACGCTATCTGATAATACGAGAAGACGGATTGAGTTGAAAGGTGAGCCTGAACGTATAACGTAATGTATTGAGAGATTTGAATCTTAAAAACTCGAAGGACCTCCTTCAGTGCTCTTCTTCTTTGAGTTTTGAGTTCATCCTTCTTTTCTTGAAGTGAACTGAAGCACAAGGCAATAACTCAGTAATTTGTGTAGAACAATTTTTCGGGTTCATTTTATTTCATCGGTGGTGGGCCTAATAGTTCATGAAATACAAGTGAAATTATTGTACCTTCGGTTTAGTTGAATGATTACGAAGGACGCTTTTAACATGTTGCATGTTCGGTATAGTTTAATGTAGTTGATAGTAGATGTACGGCTGGTCAAAAAGGCATAGTGCATTGGATTCTACGTCAAGTGGGCGCAGTCATCTGGGCGCCGCCAACTGGGTGCAGTCACATTTGGGCGCCGTCATTTGGACGCCTTCGGTTGGGCGCCGCCAACTGGGTGCAGGCACATTTGGGCGCTGTCAATTGGGCGCCGTCAACTTGGTGCAGGCA
The DNA here is from genome assembly GCA_034694025.1 of Ceratophysella scotica. Taxonomy (NCBI): domain Eukaryota; kingdom Metazoa; phylum Arthropoda; class Collembola; order Poduromorpha; family Hypogastruridae; genus Ceratophysella; species Ceratophysella scotica. Next base: position 7,531 of record JAQFXZ010001626.1, on the reverse strand, counting down.
CATTTGGGCGTAGCCCTATTTGGGCGCCGTCAACTTGGAGCAGGCACATTTGGGCGTAGCCCTATTTGGGCGCCGTCATTTGTTTGCCGTCAATTGGGCGCAGGCACATTTGGGCGCAGGCACATTGGGGTGCATGTACATTTGGAGGCAGGTACATTTGCGCAGTATTTACAATGTATTTGGTACCTATGTAATGTGGAAATCTACATATCATTAGATACAGTTGTAATTTAAAATACACACCCAATGTTCAGCTGTTACTTGAACCCAAATGTACCTGCGCTCAAATGTGCCTGCGCCCAATTGACGGCGCTCAAAAAGAGCTGCGCCCAAATGTGCTTGCGTCCAATTGACGGCGCCCAACTTACGGTGGACAACGGACGGTGCCCATATGTGCCGCACCCAAGTGACGGCGCCCAGATGACCGCGCCCGCTTGACGCCGGACGCTGCATTGCATACTGTACTGTAGTCTAAATGAACAAGGATGTGTTATTTTCCGGGATGTGCTAAATACATACATGTATTTTCAAAATACTGCATTTGAAATACGTATTTCAAATACTTTTTTCACAGTATATGTTCAATTCTTATATTTCCAGAGTGCTGGAGTATTTTGCATTTTGTATTTTTTTTTTGATTTTATTATTTTGAAATATTAATTTTTTTATTTTGCATTTTGATACCATCGCCCATCAGAATACTTATGAGCTAATAGAACCGCATAATAAACGTACGAGTCGAACTTTTGAGTATTTTTACTTCAGTAAAGTGTCTTGTGACCAGAAATGCATATTATAGTTATTTTTTGACTGCTGGAATATTGAGTTTTCTCCGCTATATTCATGAAATTTGTATTTCAAAAATAGTATTTTATATTAAAAAACTCCGGCTTTTCTTCTACAGGGTGGTTCATAATAATTGCCCCCCTTCGCGTTTCATATATCTCGACATCGTTCCCTGTCATGTGATACACAAAATTGAAGAAAATTTCATTGCGGATCTCATGGCAAACAAACATCCATCAATCGATTACGAGCGAACGCTGCATAGCGCTAGATATAGAAAATAGGAAATCTCACTAGGCCTCCACCGGAAAAGATTCATTGCCTCGCCCGTGAAGAGCAAGCTTGGACAAAAGTCGTGATCACCCAAAATCAAGCTTCTCAGGCCTTCTACCTTCGGAGAATTTAGCAAAACAGTTAAACTTTGCTAAAAATTAAAATTAACGTTTGATTTTGTGTAATCAAAACAGCTTGCTCTTCGCGTAGAGACAATGCAGCGTCTGCAGTGGAGGCCAAGTGAGATTTTTTTCTGCCATGCATCGCTGAACAACGGTCGCTCGCAAGCGATTGCAGAATATTTCTATGTCATGTTACCCTCAATGAAATTGGCTTCAATTTGGTGTATCACATGACTGGGGACGATGTCAAAGAGTCCTTACGGTTGAAGGTCAAGCAAAATTCCATCTTTTTTCTATCCAGCGCTGGGCAGCGGTGGGATGCGAGCGATTGCGGAATATTTCTATGCCTCACGATCCGCAATGAAATTGTCTTCAATTTGGTGTATAACATGACTGGTAGCGATGTCGCAATCTATGAAATGCAAATTATTATGAACCGCCCTGTATATTAAACTATTCAAAAAATGTCAAAATGTGCGCCGAATATGCGACAGAAAGCATTTTTTTTAATACAAAAGCGCTTTTGAATTTCGAAAACAAAGTGCTTTGGCTAAAATAAATCTATTCAGGCTTTCAAAATTCAAGCATTGTTGAAGAAGCATCGAATTATATTCAAGCGGAGACAATTTTGGCAACTTTAATTTATTTTGCCAATAGTAAAAAATTTGAAAAAATAAACGGAAAAATGATACAATAAAATGGAAATGACTTTCAATAAGCTCAAAAATAGGCTGTAGAAGTTCGGTTCGTTTCGTAGTTTCTGAATTTTGCTTTTGGGTTTCACCACAGCCCACAACAAACAACAACCGTTGTTGGATAAGCTCGCAGCAGTCAAGTCGAGAAAGCTGAATAACTTCATTCAAATTCAAAATCAAGGATCAGTAATTTTTTATTTTTGAATTTTGAACGTTCCTATTAGTACAATGTCCTGAATCACGAAACATATTCCTTTCGCAGTACTATAAACTCATTGGTGCGTCTAGAATATCTGGTTATTGTATAGTTAACGTGTTACTCGATCCCTCTTGGTTTGGACAGTTGTATTGCTGTGTTATGCGAAGATATTCCAAACTGACGCCTTGACTTGCCAGGACTGAATAGACCTTGAATCTGGTTTCAGGAGATGGATCTTGGGCTCGAGATAGGAACCATGCAGTTTCTAAAACACAGTTCAATACAAATATAATATTTCGTTTTCAGAACACTAGCATTTGGCAAAGAATTGAAACAGTAAATTCGAAACAAGTGACTTACGGCGACTGGTACTATCGTCAACTGGACGACATGCCCAAACCACGGAGTACGTCTCATAGTCTGTGTCAAGCACCCAGTACGGAGCTTCTGCACCACCTGTTTTCGATTTATCAATAAAAAACAAATGCTTAAATTGGTGTACAATCGCTGTAGTGCTGGAAAACGGATACTGGGTTAGAGTTGTCGTTTCATATTCTGAATTTGCGTTTCAAATTAAATTCTATACACATGCATATACGTTATATCTCATATAAGCAAGATTCATTAGTTGCGCCGTTCTTTTTCTTAAAATTTCCAACTTCCAACGACAATTTATAAAACTTTTCAATAGTAAATTGACTATAACCACAAAAAATATATATGGCATGCAAAACAAATGTTATAATCTCGCTGCAGAATTTTTAAGTCTCTAGGTTTCCACGATTTACATCGACCTGGCTCTAATAAGCAAACTCCACACTGAGTATTTTTGCATATTTTAGGGTTGCAGCGCATATTTGCATATTTTGACGTTTTCTTTTCAATTTCTGTGCAAACTTTTAGAGTACCTATAGTTAGAAAAAATTTCAAGTTTTCTATTCAAAGTTTTTTTCAGATTTTCAGTTCTTTTAGCATTATATTTTTCTTTTTGAAATTTTTGAAGGCTTCGCTGCTTACTTTGAATTTAGTTTTTCTTTAATTTTTATTTTACGATTTAAGAGTTGTTTGAAAGGATCTTGCATGAAACATATATGCTTTTCTGGATTCATTTGCACTTTTTTGCATAAATATAGTATTATTTAGGATATTTTGTAAATATTTTGATAAATTTTTAGTGCATAAGAGCCTTTCATTAGCTAACAAATCCGTATTCATAGTTAAATAACGTAAAATAGGCACTAATACTTGATCTACAGATATACGCAATTTCAGTCGAGATTCTACAATATATACCCTCAGTTCAGTTTCGTAATATGTACAGCTTACCAGTTATGGGAAAGCTAACTGCCAGCTTCGCACTGCCGTCGCTAGTGTTGAATCTTGCGGTTCCGTCAATTGAAACTGGCAGCCTAGAATTTTTAGGTAAACATGTCATTATTTGAGTTACAGCAACAAAATAGATCGAAATTGTAAAAAAAAAAAAATACTGGTCGAAATGTTTCAGACTCTCTTATGTAAAATTTGGAATTTGTAAAATTACGACAGAAATTGTGTATACTAAAGCAACTTACGAGCCGAGAAACAATGAATTGTGGACTGAAACAGTTCCGTCTTCATTACTACCGTACTCGGCCGTGGAACAGATTCCGCCTGCCTCGAAGTCTGTGGGATACCGCTCAATCTCGTACCAGAGACCCAAGTACTGCAAATTACAACAAAAATGTCAATTACTGCGTTCTTCCAATCCAAGCGCTAACGTTACGAATGCTATTCGTTTTTGCATACGCTTGGAACATCAAAATTCTGCACTACAGGAAGATCGCTGCATGGTTCTGGAATATTAATCTGAGCATGCGAACCACATGCTAGAATTAAAACTAGGAGAGCTGGAATACCTCCGCCGTTCATTTTTATTAAATTGATGTTGGTTTATTAAATTTAATATAAATTTAATATATAATTATTTTTTGGAAAACGTTGTGTGTTTAATGTCGAGAAGCGTCTCTCTTGAGGTGCAAATTAGAAATCCAATTAGCAGGTGTGCGTTGGCTTGATTTTATCCTCAAAGCCTTTTATATGTATAGAGAAAATTGTACAACAGTAATCTTCGCTCAAGTGTTTCACTCTCTTTGACTGAAGTACTTGAAATGATACAGGATATAACAGGATAAATAAATGAAAACAAATTATATAATTAAACAGTGGGATACTACTACTCTGCTAATTCACAAATACAATAAAATCACTCCATCATGGACTTTGGCCTTGGTATGCCTCTATCATCTGATTTGACTCTACTGTGTGAATCTAATTATAGCTTTCGAGTAGTCCATATGCCAAATTCAGAGGATGTCACTGAAGTCTATCATGTCAAGTGTGTGATTTATGTAAGTATTTAGGATTCGTAATTTTAGGAACGAATTTACGCACAAGTAAAAATGAATCAGCCTGTACGCTAATGCCATGTTTTAAGGTTGTGGTACGAAACGAACGATTATACGACAATTGGATTATGCGACAATTGGGTGGACGACAGTTGGGCGGCGACAATTGGGCGGACGACAATTGGGCGGACGACAATTGGGCGGAACGACCATTGGGCCGACGACAGTTGGGTGGGGCGACAGTTGGGCGGGGCGACAGTTGGGCGGCGACAGTTGGGCGGCGACAGTTGGGCGTCAACAATTGGGCGGCGAAAATTAGGCGGGCGACAATTGGGCGGGAAGAATATTAGGAAGTAGTAGGGTCGAGACCATTCAATGTCCTACTGTAAATCATTTTCTTCCTTTTTTGATTTTGTTCAAATTCATTCACATTTTATTCATTCTGCATAGACCATAAATTGTCTTCAAATCCAACTTAAATCATGAAAGGATGCAGGAGATTTATAGTTCATAAGTGCAATAGGATGCATCACTATTTAATACAAGTTCAGGTGATTTAACTACCGGCCGCCCAATTGTCGCCGCCCAATTGTCGTCGCCCAATTGTCGCTCCGCCCAATTGTCGTCCGCCGAATTGTCGCCCCGCCCAATCGTCGGCCGCCCAATTGTCCCCGCCCAATTGTCGCCTTACGCGACAATAGGGCGGCAACAATTGGGCCGACGACAGTTGGGTGGGGACAATTTGGCGGCCGAAAATTAGGCGGGGCGACAATTGGGCCGACAACGGTTGGGCGGGGCGAAAATTGGGCGGCGACAATTGGGCGGTGAGAATATTTGAAAGTGGTATGGTATAGAACATTCAATAGCATATTGTAAATTGTTTTCCTTCTTATGTTTTTGTTCAAATTCATTCATATTGTATTCATTCTACATAGACCATAAATTGTCTTCAAATCCGACCTAGTTCATGAAAGGATGCAGGAAAATATTTCATAAGTTCAATAGGATGCATCAATATTTACTCTAAGTTCAGGGTGATTTAACTACCGGCCACCGAATTGTCGCCCGCACAATCGTCGCCCCGCCCAATTGTCTTCTTTCGGAGACGAACTATTAACGCATTATTTGCGTAGGTACTTGTTTTACAATCTCAAAAAACAAAAATATTGTAAATTCGTCTTTACCCCGGAACTCGTTGAAATCCTAATGTGTAACAAATTCCACTACGGCTTTCGAATTATCAATTTATAAAAAATATGAATGACATTAAATGATATGGACAAGGTTCCAGATCATTCGCTCTAACATAAGGCACAGAATCCGGGTTGAGTTCAAAATTTACCGATGTACTTCAAAGAGCACTGGAAATTTCATGTTAAAACTATTTTGGTTTCACATTCTGATAAGTATGTTGATGCTTTGATAATTCCTCAACAATTTATATTTAGGTTATCTTGAAATTGCGAAACAGACCGCACATGTCTGACAATCAATGACAACTGATAACTATGAATTATGGAGACCATTTCTACTCAACTCGACAAGTACAACGGGGAAACTGTCGTTTAACATTGGAAGTGCTGCTTTGGAATTAGAAGTGATTTTAGGAATAGGAACATGAGAAACGTGTAATCCAGATGGTTTCCAGACACATGCAAATTTGCCCTATTATTGCTTACACTTAACAAGACGGCTACCCATGCTTGCTGTGGGTTATGGGCTTCTATTGTTAATCGCTTCTCAATTTTCAACCGTGCGTATGTACTGCTTTAGCCAAGATTTTCCTGTCGCTTCAACAGTAATTTTAAGTACGGGTTTTTGAGTTTATCATTGAGAAACGTATGATGTCAAATCATATCGATGTTTCGAATTTTTCGCACACAAACAAATGCAAATTAGACTTTAGAAATGCAAATTAGAGATTTTTTCTAGAATCCCAGCCATTTAGCATCACTCTCAATCCAGATTAGTTTGGAAGACCAAATATCACTGGTCATCAAACATGTATGGTCAAAGGTCAATTTTGGGGTAGACATACCCCAAGTTCAGCCGTTTGTGTTGCTGCGTTGCGACAAAATTGCATGCAAACTACATTACAAGGTGCACATGAGTCACCTCACAATTCAAACCTTCATAACTCAGGGGTTAATAAACCGAATGCACTGATTCTCACTACTAATGCACTAATATAAGTATTTAGCAGCTTTGGAAATTGGCGCGTAGAATAAATTTAAAGGGCTACATATATAGGAAACACTATTGTAAGTTGCCTGCTCAGTTCTACAAAATCGCTGTACTTAATTCTGTTATGTTAACTAATGTTAACTAGCTAAATAACTAAATCTTTAACATTTTAATTCTGACCAGATGTGATTTTTTGTAGCTGTACTGACGCTGGCATCGACATTTCCGCCGTATTGCATAAATCCCTGTCTCTAACTGACACACAAATCTTACTTCTACCTTCAATAATTTTGACATTTGGGTGCATATTTGCATATTTAGACGTTCCTCGATGTTTGGTGTATATTTTGAAGTTTTGGCCATATTCTTTCTTTTTTACAACATATTTCAACACTTTTGGAAGTTTTTGTATTTTATTCGATTTTTATTCAACGAACGACATTTATTAAATTAAATTGAATTTATTGTAACCCAAGTCATTTTAATTTATTTTAGGCTTAACTCAACCCCAACAGTATGATAAACTTAAAGCTAAATTAAAATTCATTTTCTTGGAGCTCAGTCCCACATGTTTATGAAAGACTTCATTTGAAGCTTTTCTTCGAGCTCAGGAATTATGTAAAACATTTCAATTCTGAGTTGAAAATCGATTTCAAAAAGTCGGTATTCTTAAAATTATGGTTTAAACAACAGAATTGCTTATTATACTTAGTCAAAAATCATGCATACATAACAAGCTACTCCCCAAATACGGAACCAACAAAATCCTCAACCTGTTTCAATTTACTTTTCAATTCAAATTCCTTGTCACCCGCCAACGCCAACATCGTTTCCGTATTCTCAGCTTTGATTCTACACTCCGTGAAAATCATTTCAAAAAATGTCTTT
>JAQFXZ010001625.1:0-11480 GCA_034694025.1 Ceratophysella scotica | reverse complement strand
CCAAAAGTTTAACTCAATTCATGGAACACGATTTAACGTGGTTTAGTTTCAGGTTTAAACCAATGGTTTAACTCTCGGTTCAAAACCAAAACCCAGTTTGGCAACGCAGCATTCCTTGCAAAATCACTTCATAAAAAGCGCGAAATTACAAATTATGAATTCAAATAGCTTTAGAGTGATAGGAGTAAAAATAGTTACGCTCACACTCTGCAGCCTTTCCACTTCTGTCAAAAGTCAGTCAGAACCGTCACAGTCAACTGTAAGTCAACTCAACACTCACGGTCAACAGTAAATCAACGGTCTCGGTCAACAGTACGTCAACAGTCACGGTCCTCGGTCAACAGTACGTCAACAGTCACGATCAACAGTACGTCAACAATACGTCAACCACTCATGGCCAGCAGTAAGTCAACTGTCAAGGTGAATAGTCATTCATTTCATTCTTTATAATTTTATATTTTTGTCAAATACTACCATGCACTATTATCCAATTAAAAATAAAAATCTCCTTTCTCCCTTTTTTCTCGTATTCTAATTACAATATTATGTCAGATTTCAGAGTCGGACAAACGTCACAGTCAACATTAGGTCAGGGGTCCCGGTCAACAGCACGTCAACAGTCACGATCCACGATCAACAGAACAGTCACGGTCAATAGTACATCAACAATCACAAGTACCCAGTCACTGTCAGCGGTAAGTCAACTGTTAAGATCAACAGTCATTCATTCTTTATATTTCAATTTCATATTTCGTATTTTTGTTAAATACTACCATGCACTTTGTGCTTTAAGGATAAAACTCTCTTTCCAAAAAAAAAAAAACTTTCATCTCCTTTCTCCCTTTTCTTCTCGTATTCAAATCACAATACTGTGTCATATTTCAGAGTCGGACAACCGTCACGGTCAACAGTCAAAACCAAGCTGTCACCTTTCTCAAGGCCAAAACCAAGCTAAGAATAAGGTGCAGAAAGTGATACTGACTGAACTGAAAACAATCAAGACTATTGCAAGCAAACGTTACTTAGTGGAGAAAGAGCGACTTGAGGTAGAAAGGGAGATTCTTTCTGTGAAACGACAAAAAATTTTATTGGCCAATCCTGAGCTTGCTGTAATTGATTAAACATGTAACTAGTTTAAGCCCACTTGAAAAGCAATAAATACGGAAATACAGAATGAAATTTACTTAAATGCACGCCTTTTCTTGTACTTGAATTTGTAATTTGTAATTTGAATTTTGCGCTTGGATTTTCTTGTACCACACTCTCCGGTAGTTGGGATCAATGGAAGCGCCATGCCCACTTCAAAGAGGTCAAGGTGTCAAGGACTAACACAACTTACGTATAAACTATGAATTTGGTGAGTTTGATCTTGTCAAGAAATTCGCGCTTTCTCGTTGATTTCCGTGCAAAGCCTGGCTTAAACCTCCTCTCGAGGTGGTTTAAACTTTTGGTTTAACTCACCTCCGTTTAATCCCGGTTTTGACAGTTAATCCGATTCATGAATGAGGTTTGGTTTAAATTTTCGAATTAACTCACTGGTTTTGATTTAACCCCGTGCATGAATCCTGCCCCCAGGTGCTGTTGCTCTCGCTGCGGGTTATCAGTTATCTTATCATGTAGTAAAGCAAGTAAGATTAAACTTTAATTAAACTGGTACTGGCGTTCGAAGCCAATCGCAATCTAACGTATACTGCATGTGCCTGGTGCTTGTCTTATATCATTAAATACTATATTATTCTATCAACTTATAACAAGACCGACACTGAAGTAGGTATGCCAGCGTCCCTGTATGTAGGTAGCCTCAGAGGACTCGGCTACCGTATATACACTACTGACGTGCTAGCGTACACTGTATATATCCTTTACACCATAGCAGAACGTGTAGGACACACCTACTACCTACTCAAGCAATGGATTAATTTTACTATCTTCTTGCTGGTATGGGGGGATTAGGATTAGAGGTGTGCGCCGAGGCTTAAAACGTCGGCGGCGGCGTTTCGGTGTTTTCAAAAACCATCGGCGGCGGCGGCGTGGCGCGGCGTGGTAATGTCAAGGGTATAGGAAATTCTAAAAATCGGCGGCGGCGGAAGCCATTTTTGGACCTAAAAAGTCCGGCGGCGGCGGCGTGGCGCGGCGGCGCACACCTCTAATTAGGATTAACTACCAACGACATGCGGTACATTACTTAACTAAGTATGTAGTAAGTACCGTAATATACATTACAAAGTAATATAGGTAATACCGTAATACATACAATAATTGACGCTTTGGGTGAACTTCAGCTTCATACATCATAATGCTTGCTCCTAATTTTCGTTGCGCAAGGTTAAGTTCGTCTCTGTTCGTCTCATGTCTCACCATACCACAGCGTACCGTACTTGATATGACGTCACATCCCTTTCCCTTATCTCTCTGAGATTGGGAACCAGGTTCCTACCAGAGTTCGTGTACAATAACAATACCGTACCCGGCTGCGACCAAATAGAGCTATTTGGCTGCGACTGCTTGTTGGACTACTTGATTGACTTTGCTTGAATTCACCTGGTCAGATTTGATTTGATCCCTTTCATTGTTCCAGGTAATTTGTTACTCTTTTCACCGAGTTCGGTTGGAGCGCTTCACAAAAAGCCAAAGATGCTGGGCCCGGGGCTCAGAAGGTTTCCCCCACTCACAATCACCAACATCTCCAGGATACAACGTAATTTGATGTACGCACCCTTTTGCCCTGAGGCGGAGGCGTAAGGCTTATTATACTTACTGTGAATGCACTACACTCATATTTTGTATAAACGTTAAAATTAAAGACGAAATTGATCCAGTTTCGTTGCGTAATGTGTGATATATGCACAGAGGAGATACGGATGTATACCGCCCAATCCTGGTTGGTGGAGGATCATATGTATCCAGGTTCGGATCGAGCAGCAGCTGGAGAGAGGAGGAGCCTCGGACGCCCAACTGGACTGGACTTGGAGCGGCGTTAGGTGGAGTTCTCTTAATGGGCGGAGTTTGGACGTGGAACAGGAGAGGTCATATTCAAGGTGTAGTACTCTTACTGATCTGTTTAAATCCAAGTTTCAACAATCCTACCCTATTACCAATATCAAATATCACATACCCGCCACAAACCCTTGCAGTAAAATTCTCTACTTGTTATCACAGCCGCTTCGTTGGAGGCCAATGCTGACAACGAGTCTGAGCAGGTCCGTCCTTCACTGCCATTCTTCACCGCAGCTCAGGTGGCAGAGCACTATGACCCACAGAGAAGGGTATGTACGATTGGTGTTGCGCAGACATGCTTTACATGAATATGTTGATAGCTAAGATGATTTATTGATATATGAATACTTACTATGATGAAAAGTTCTCAAATTGACGGTCACTTTGATCAGATCTGGATCTCATTCAACCGAGGTGTGTACGACGTCACCGAGTTCGTGAAATTGCATCCGGGTGGTGATCGGATTCTTATGGCAGCTGGCGGATCCGTGGAGCCGTTTTGGGAACTCTATCCCGTTCATCAGTCTCCTCATGTTCTCAATATTCTACCCAAATACCGGGTGGGCAACTTGGCATCGGAGGACGTAGTGGGGCTCAAAGCAAGGGAAACATCGGACCATTTCTCAAATGAACCCCGGCGACATCCCACCCTAATCCCACGTTCAGCGAAGCCCTTCAACGGAGAAACACCACCTTCCCTTCTCCCGGACTCATTCTACACACCCAAGTAAGTGAGCCACTAGCCACTATTCTGTCAATGTGAAGCAGCTTCTGAGCTTCCTCCTGGAATGCGATGGATGGGTATTTGCGAGTTTGAAACTCTTCGTAGGCAGGATTTCTCGCTAACGTCCTGTTGGAGCATGGAACCCTCCTTGTCAAGGGACAAGAAGGGCTAACTCTAATTTCCTGGCGTCTGTTAGACTGTTAGTAGACACCTGGATCTCAAATAACAAGATTGAAAGGCCGGTGGGGTCCAGCCAGGCTGTTACTCTCAGACGCCAGCGCATCGGATTTACCCTGTTGAAAAAGCTCCCATTCCAATCCTCCAATCCAATAATACATGCGCAATGAGAGGTAGCTCAGAGGGGTGTCGGACCGGACCTTTTGGTCAAAACATACGCCAAAATGAGAAAAACTAGCAAAATTGTAGTATTATATCTGGTGTTTGGCGTGATTTTTCGACCTTCAGGGGTGTGTCAACCTCCCTTGACCGCCCTCATTGAGCATGTATGAATTCAACACGTAGAAGACTCTGCCTATAACTTTACTGACTCTGTGACCCTTGTGAAGCTTTAACCTCTAACTCTAATGATAGTGGGTAATTCTCCATTATAGTGACCTGTTCTACGTCCGGAATCACCTGCCTGTGCCACACGTGGAGAAGGAGTCGTACGAGCTGGAGGTGGAAGGGCTCCATCTCCCTCGCACCCGCACCTTTCGTCTCAAGGATCTCCAATCCCTTCCCAGAACTTCCATCTCGGCAACTATTCAATGCGGTGGAAACCGGAGGTCGGAAATGGGAATGGAGACGGATCAGCCCGTAGCCGGCTTAGCTTGGAGCGGTGGAGCCATAGGAAACGCAAAGTGGACTGGAGTCCGACTGAGGGACGTGCTCAAGTCAGCTGGCTTCAACCCAGAAGTCTACGATCAGCCGGACAAAGTTCACATTCAGGTACGGTACAACTCAATTCGTTCGCATTCAACAACAGGTGTACACTCAAGTAAAAGTTTTAATATAGGTACTAGGTACCTACTATATATCAAAGTTTTTATATAGTACGAGGAAATACTCCGATCTACGATTCGGTTTGGTCAAACCTAAATTCGATTTCCGAAGGTTAGAAGAGATTAACAATAGTCTCTCATAGTAACACGTTCTTTGAGCCAATCAGTGCAGTTGAACATGTATGAAGTTAAGGTTGCTATGAGAGCCCGAGCTGCAGTATGTGTATGTACCCATGTTGGCATCAAGGTTGACATAAACAAAAGTTAAGAGTGAAGAAATGTGGACCGAGTGTGAGGAGTTCACTTTACATGTACTTTGCATGGCGAAAATACATTTTGACCCAGGGTCAATTAAGGGTCACGGTTGGGTCAACCAAATCCACCCTACGGTCTGACCGGGAAAATTAGCTAAATAAGGTATCGTTGATGGTTGTAGTAGGTTGAGCAGTTAAGGAGGAGATAGTGAACATACATACATACAGAAATACAGACACACATTCAAACAATTTAACGTTTTTATGTAAAAAGGATGTGATCATTGCTGATCTTATTGGACGTATACCATACGTATACTATGTATACATATGGGTGATTCATTCATTTTGCATAATTGTTTAAATATTCGTCACGCATAACGCTTGCGCAGAAAAATGTCTTTATTGCCGTCAATGTGACGGCCGGGCATCTTAGAAACAAATTACAGTCATGGTTTCCCGGTTGAAACAATTTGGTAACTAATCTGAGGTCAATTCTGGAACACTCATTCTTCAAGAGTTTCCGAAGTCCCCGTTTGCCCGTTGTGTCCCCGCCGAAAAAGACGCCGTTGCAGTTAGCCACAGCCAAAAACTTCCAAGGGTGAAGCGTCAGGACACTTGACTGGTATCTTAGCATTCCTCAGCCGTCTTATGCCGACCCTCCGCTGAAGGTCAACCGCGTACGCTTGGGTCAAATGAGCTATTTGTGACGAAAACTGTTGGTGGTACAAGGTCAGCTTGTTTCACCGGGGTACTGTTTCGACAATTTGACCGCAATTAAAGGTCACACTACTCTATACACATAGTACTTTATCGAAATAGTGACTTACAGGATCCGACGACCGCTTATGGCGACCGTAAGGATGTCAATAGGTCAAGCCGCCGCCGAATAATTAACTGCAAAAGGGGGTCGGATTCTGACTGAGGATTGGAGGCATTTAGCCTTAGCCTGAAGCCGTTTTTCAACGTTCTTTAGTGTACGGGACACTGGCCAATTGATTTACGTAAATATTCCCCCCCCCCCCCGGGGGCGGATTACAATGTCCTTCTGGGTCGTATTGCCTTCGGAAACGCCCAGCACCAACCCATCTCGCTAGTTCTTTAATATCTTAGACATTTTTGAACCGATTGCCAAAATTTAAAATGCAACTTGTAGCCAGAAACATTCCGAACAAGTCTGTATCAAATATTGCCGCCAAAGCAGCTTTGGGCGCCGCGCAGGAGATTGGCTAGCTTTATGCAAAATGAATGAATCACCCATCTGTACTACAAACTACAAGCAAAACGAAATATAACAACTCTGAAACCAAGTCTGAAACTATACCTTATGAATTATGAATGAACTCAAGATTACGTGCAACTGTTGGCCTCTCAGAGTGTTCTGCACTCTGAGGTTGGCCGTTAGCCTTGCAAGTCGGGTAAAGAAACGGGTTTGCCCATTTACCATGCGACCCGCGGATATTCTCTAGAACAACTCTTTTTGACGAAGTGACGGGATACATACACAGCAACAGCTCACTATATAAAGTGATAGAAGCTAAATGTCCTTGATAAAGATAAAGTTGTTTTCCATGCTAGATTCAGCTTAATCAGTGTTCGATTTGTGTATTAAGCACTAGCAATTTATTCCTAGCTGTGTCTGCGAATGAGGTATATGTATATTACTAGCGGAAGCCCGTCCTACGGACGGAGGACTTATGATTTAAACCATTGAACAAAACTACACAATTCATTGAATGTCTTTTCTTTCAATTCCAACATCGTCCTGCTATAGATCCACAACTTATTTTCGATTACAAACTCCAAACTGATCTACAACATATTTCAATTTACAACTTGTCACATTTTCTCCTCGCTAACCATCCCAGTGTCGAGATAAGCGAACACGGACGGACGGACAGACGGACAGACGGACGGACGGAAACTGCAAAATATATAAGAGATGATTTACTCGGAACTAAAGTTAGTAATAATGTATTTCTACGCAGTTCGAAGGCTTGGATAGCGATGCTTCTGGAGAATGCTACGGAGCCTCCGTGCCACTCTCATACATCTTGGACAACAACTTTGAACCCATTCTTGCATTCGAAATGAACGGCAAGCCGCTTCCGGTTGACCACGGATTCCCTGTTAGAATCATCCTGCCAGGAATAGTAGGAGCCAGATCTGTCAAGTGGCTAGGTAATCCCCACGTGGGTTTGCAAATCAGTGCTTTAATCTTTTCTTTAGCACGCTCCTCGAGAATAAACTGTGACATATTTGCTGTTCAGGTCGGATTCGTATCAGTGAAGAGGAGAGCGGATCTCCGTGGCAGCAACGAGACTACAAAGTGTTCAGTCCGAGTGTTCGCATGGAGACCGTCGACTTCTCTTCCGCACCCGCCATCATGGACACTCCTGTCACTTCCTATATAGCCTCTCACACACCCCATCAAGAGGTCACCACGTCTCGCCAACTCCTCAAAGGTAGATGCAGCTTCTGAGAATCAAATTCAAGTGCAGGAATATTGCATAAAGCTGCCCCCTGAGTTCAAAGTTACCCAGCTATTGACCAAAAACAAAATATAGAAACGACCACGGATAAACCGAAATGATTTGAACATCCCATATCGGTATTACAGACTCTATTGAATACTAGATTTAAATTCAAAAAATGTAATGTAACGAATTACGGGAGGATAGGTTCATAAACATAGCAATGATATGCATGCGATATTAACTGTTTGTCATTAAGTTTTGGAATGGATCCTGGATCCCGCAATATTCCAAACAGAAACTTTTCGGGTGTGGTCGTCTCCGGTATTTCATCCAAGCATGAACCCCGATATTAGTGCATAATGTAATATGTAATACATTTCAGGTTACGCCTTTTCGGGTGGAGGTCGGGACATTGTGCGCGTAGAGGTATCGACCGACAAAGGGAAGAACTGGATAGTGGCCAACTTGAGCGGGAAAACGAAGGTAAGCCCACTCATACAAAATACATCACAACGATTAAAGCAGGCCTACCTAGTTCAATCCACATAAATGTTAACATGAAAGTAATACACAAGAGATGATTTAACGCGCAGCGTTTAAGTTCGCAAATGGAAATTGAGGTACACTTACATTCGGTGGTCTTGGTCCACCATTTTGAATCTACTTACTATTTCTTGCTGTGTTGTTTGCTTAGGTAGGTACTCAATTCATGTTTCACGTTCACGAAAGCAAAGTAAACTGCAACACATGCGTAAATAATGTATGGGTTGCTTATGTGTGGATCTCAGGACGGATGTCGCAACTGGGCCTGGGTCCTGTGGGAACTGGAAGTGGACTTGGGCAGCGAGAAAGGTCAGCGGGAAGTGTGGGTGAAGGCCGTGGACTCAGGATACAATCAGCAATCGGAAGACTTCAGAAATATCTGGAACTACCGGGGACTCATGGCCAATGCGTACCACAGATTAAGGCTGCAACTCATCTAATGCCTAGCAAAGTAAAAAAAACCTGGCTCACATTGTCCCATCATTTCCAATCAACAATACATCACCACCACATCGGAAGCGCATTTTAAGGTTGACCTTTTGAACACTATTATTGGAAACGGAAATTACAATATCCATCCATGCAGCACTACTTGTAGAATCAGCACATACATAGAAGCAGTAACTCATACCTCACGTGTCACGTGTTAGCTGTAACTGTTCAGCTGTTTCGTGTTCGTGTGTCGTTCGTATGTCCTTAATCTCAGTCCAGGCTGGACCTAGGACCAACTTTCGAACAAAAATCTCCATTCCTTATCTCCTCGAGTAGATAAATTTATTTTAATATTCACACATACATATGCCCCTGGCTTTAAACACATTGTATTTGAATAAATGTGTTTAATTGCTTAATGGAAACCTTCCACGAAAAA
Organism: Ceratophysella scotica; assembly: GCA_034694025.1. Lineage (NCBI taxonomy): Eukaryota > Metazoa > Arthropoda > Collembola > Poduromorpha > Hypogastruridae > Ceratophysella > Ceratophysella scotica. The sequence goes on along the minus strand of JAQFXZ010001625.1, from coordinate 2,613 downwards.
GCTCTGATTCGATTCAAAACGACAGAGAACTTCCGAGCGAACCCATGTCTTTCCAGTTCAGAAGTCATTTATGGACGATCGCAAGAGTTGGAACAGGTAGGCATCTTTTCCATGACGTCGAGCGAGGTCCAGTGCCGTGTCACCTCCGTCGTTCCTTGGAAAATATACATAGCGATGACAAGGTCAGTGCATACATGTACATATAATACAAATCCGGTATTATATGTAGAGTTACTATAGAGGCACTACATTTGATGAAAGCGGATGTGGAGAACACGAATGCACATTTAATAATAACTCTTCCTATTCATGAAAAGTGAAACAGAGCGAGAGCGATAGAGAAACCTGAAACCTGCCATAGCTTGTGAAAAGCTGAATGCTATATGCGGCCTTTTTGCTGCAGCGCCTGAAGCAGATGCGTTTCACTTATTATGGAGACTATTAAGATACCTATCTAATCTATATACAACAAATACAAGAAGCGAGGCCAATTGAAAAATTTTGTTTAGAATTTACTAAAAGTACCAAGAATTTTGCCATGAACGAACACTCTTCACTCGTCTACCTGTCGAACAACCTTTGAGACTGCTCAACATTGAGAACAAAGGGGAAGATGTAGAGTGTCTTCTCAATTTCATAAGTCTCGTTTTTGCATTAAAGACATGCAGTTCGTTCGGCTAAGAAATCATTAGTTGGATGAGAATACAAAATACCTTAAATCTGTTTGAATGAGTGGATGCAGGAGAAGGATCCTTAGACAGTCTCCTCGGTTAAGCCCCTCTGCTGCCACATGGAGCGGTGTCTGACCTGAAACAATGCAATAGGCGAAGTGGCCTCAGGCAACAGGTGAATGGTTGTCAGTTATGATGAACGCACGAAGTGGAAATTGGCCGTGAACCGGAGACATACTACAACTGACCTCCTCGAGTTACCGCGTTGATATCCGCCCCGGCCTGTAGTAATAATTTGAGTGGGGAGTGAGCATTCCATCGTGCGGCCGAGTGAAGCGGTGTCCATCCGTCATTAGTTCGAGCATGTACTGAGGCACCCCGATTGAGAAGAAAACCAGTAGCTTCGGCCTGATCCGAGTAAGCTGCACGGTGAAGAGCGGTGTACCCGTCTGAATCAACTATGTGCAGCAGCGTAGAATTCCCATCCAGTAGAGACATTAGGTTAGTCATGTTTCCCTCTTCAGCTGCACTCAAGAACTTTGAAAGGTCAGGCTGTTCTGGATCCATTGGCACTGGACGAAAAGCGATTGATAAGAAATGGCATACGACCAAAACTACCAACGGAAACGATTAAAAATTGAATGATGTAATTGGCACTTGAAGGAAGGACACATTACAACCAACAACCGGAATCTAATCAAATTATTGACCTTGGACCTTGAAGTACAAATCACACATTTAAACCGGAATCATAAATCATTGACACGCAACCCTCAAGCCCTCAATAAGTTGATCCCAAATTCTAAGTATTCGGAATTCCAGTCTCACAGCTCAAGCTAAGCTAGCTGAGGTCAATACCAACTACCGGTGCTTTAACTGTTAGCTGAAATGTATGTGTCACGTTACTTTCAATTTCAATTTACCTTGATCTTGGCCTTGGCGGAAGGATGAGTTTGGAGAACCAGTGTCTGATGACGTAGGCTCAGACAGTTCCTCCTCCGCCATCATCAGTTGCATAACATCATCATCATCAGTTGCACACACACTAAACAGAAAAGAAAAAAGATGACACAAACACTTTTTAGATGGACAAAAGTGTCAAAATAAAACGATGCGGACGTGGAAGGCTCAAAAGAGGTGGAAGCTGCTGCATACACACACACGTACACCTCAGACTCAGTATGGACATGGACACACTTCATCCATCAGCTGTTCCCCTGTCTGTCAGTTTTCATTTCCCGCTTCTCTACTTCCAGGCGATTTATTGGGTGGACCAGTTCAGACGACGCCGATTGGTCAATGAGACAATCGAGATTGGTATTTGGATTGGTATTACATTAAATGAGGAGGTGAGTGTGTTGCCAGGTGTTGTTGCCCTGTGTTGCCCATGTGGGCGAAGACATAGAAGTACAAAGTAGTCGTGGCGCTCAAAAACGAACACGTCCTGTCGTATTCGGAATCTTGTAAATTGTGGAGCCACGAAAACCAAACGAAAAGCTATAAATTCTTGCTGGTTCAGTTGACTTTTTACGCAACCAGCAAGAAACCTAAGCTAACATACAGTCAACAAGTGGTCGGTGGCATCATGATCCATCATCCCTTATAACCGGAAGCCGGAAGTAACACCACACCTGAATCGCGGCACGTTGCGTTGTCGAAGTCCGCTAGGAAATAACTGTGACTGACTTGTGGTCATTTCACAAGGTAATCGGTGTTGTAATAATAAATAAGTACCTACATTCAAATTATAAATTAATAAGAAATACAATCCTTTAATCAGGCTTCCACTTCCACACATTACACATTTACAATACATGGAAAATCTGACATAAGCACATAAGGCGCTTAGGAGAAGAAAATGGAGGAAAAAAGAGAAAGGAGAAGGAAGGGAGAAGAGAGAAGAGAAAAAGAGGAAGAAAGGAGAAGGGAAGAGAAGGAGAAG
>JAQFXZ010001624.1:0-11484 GCA_034694025.1 Ceratophysella scotica | reverse complement strand
ATATTATTTACCATACCGTTATTTACCGTTATTTACCACATTATTTACCACCTGTTATTTACCACGTCGGAACCCTGATTCAGAAGAGCAGCGACATGCGACACATGAAATTCTAAATAATTTGTAATTTTGATTAGGTACGTTGATGCTGAGATGTGTCGTGGAAGCTTCTGAAATCCGACAAACCATTTCGGTTAAAACGACAGATATTTTGAAGTCTTTGCCGACATTATCTTGATCCAATTTGATTATGACTTCTTTCTCAGAAAAGTCGAATATATAGATGGTTTTTGAAGGCGGGTTAATTACGCCCCAGTAGTCCAAAACTACAGTCTCCTCATACTTTGGTTCTACAAAAGATATTTGTTTAGAACTGTTAACTAGCTTGCAAATCGCGCTGCACGTTGACAATTTTGAAACAATTTTGCAAGAAGTTTAATTACCTCCTCCACTAGAACTACTACCTGAGGTCAAAAACATTATGCTCAAGGATAAGCACCACATTGTGCCTACCAATATATTCATTTTGACTTGAATCTGACAAGTACCGATTTACTTGAATGCTGAGCTAATAGCGCCTCAGAACGACACGGAGATCAGAAATCAAAGCGAAAGCGAAATAGGTGCAATTACTGTCCAACGTTTAGATTAACCAGTATGAAGATTAAAAAAATATTCACACTTCAGAGATACGTACCAAAATGCTAGTGAGTTTCCGAACCTAAAATTCTACGAAAAGCACTGGATTGGAGATAGTGTGACATATTGTGAAATGTACAACCAGCAACACACATCACACATGACACGCTTTGACGTGCTGCTTATCCAATTAAACATAAAAATACGCTCTGAATTATTATTATCTATATTATATATCTAATCTAAGTTCAGAAGTGCTTCAAAGAAGCAACGATGTTTCGTGAGTCATCAGCCACTTGATTCCAGGAAACGCTTAATGGCTGGGATGATTTGTCATTTTATCAATGACCCCCCCCCCCCAGACCTGGACGAACTTGTTGCGTAGATCTAGCTATTTAAGGCAGTTTCATGTTGCGCACCTCTAAAATGTTTGAAGAAATATCCGATTTCACGAATCCCTTCCAGTAGCTGTGAGTTATGCGAGTAGGACTGAGCAACTGGGCACTCGTCAAATTCTTTCGTTTAAACAAGAAACGGTGCGCGGTGTGGCATAAGTGATCCAAGTTGACGATGATTAATTAATTAATTATTTATTATTTACAAAATAAGTTTATAAGTTACAGAACTCGGTCTACTCTACTACTCCGCAGAGGTTGTAGAGTTGTGGCAATGAGGATCCGTGATGTATCTTCTATCTAATTTAACTAACATTTATGATATAGGAAATTAATCTACTGGCCAGGTTTAATTATTCCTAGTAATTGCTTCTGTTGTTTTTCTCGCTTTCTAACTTGTCCCAATCCACGATTTTCCCAAGTAGATTTCCTGAGTTTAATTGGTCGACTTCCCACGTAGCGACCTGCACGGAAAGATAAAAAAATAAAAATTATACGAGCGGTCTATGGATTAACAGTGATTACACTACACTTCGCTTCAAATGTGTATTTCAAAACTATTTAATTAAAACTTACCGTCAAGTTCACGAATTGCTTTGACGAAGTCATTTGGATCCTTGAACGAAACAAAACCGTAGCCCTTGGTCTTATTTGTTCGTTTATCTCGTATCACTTTAGCTTTCACGAATGAAGGATATCGTCCAAATACACGAGTTAGGACTTCATCCGTTACATCATTTCCCAAATCTCCACAGAAGAGACGGAAGTCCTCTGCAAAGAGAATGAATAATGTAGAAAATTCTGATGTTTCAGTGGAGAGCTTGAGCTCAAGTCGAAATTATTTAGCTAAAACTCACTTGGATCCCAATCCAGAAGGGTCGGGTCCTCCCAGACAGTACCACCGGCAGATCTAATATGCTTCCGAGGTCGTCGTTCACCTTCTTCCTTCTTTTTCTTCTTCTTCTGATTCTTGTGACCGTCTGCTGTTGCAGCTCCAGTTGAGGTTGAGGGCTTAGAACTATCATCGACGTGGGTGTGGGTTACAGGTTTGACTTCCGATGAGGCCTCTGAACTTCCTGAATGTGAAATTGCACTGGATACGGCAGTTAAACTAGAAGGGGTTAAGAGCGGAACTCTTGGCGCACCACCAAGTCCAGTCCCCGTTGTAGTGGTAATTAGAGGGGCTCCACGGATGAGAGGTGGGCGGACGTGTCTAGGAATCAACTGAGTCGGAGTGAATGTGGTGGTGGTGGTAGGCGCTCGAGGTCGAGCATTGTATACTTGTGGCGCTCCGCTGAAATTAAAAAAGTATGAGTATTTATTGAGCATCGTCATTTCCAGAAAACCTGTCGGTCAGAAATAGAAAACTATAACATCTTGTAATTGTAAGTTGGAACCCGATTCTACACAAACAGTAGCATGGACAGTCAACAGTTCGACGTTTTAACACGAAATCAAAAACTTGGTCTAAGAATAACCTCTGACATCTGATGACCTTCGATCAGTCAAACTTTGTCCCTTGCCCCTTCATATCTATTACATACTATGGAGTTGTTGTTACGAAACGAATCACTTTGCAACACAAGCTTGTTTGTTTCTCATCTTGAGGTATCAAAGTGAGAGGAGAGCATTCAGAAGCGTCAACATTTTCTATTTCATAATTATTATAGTTAACAGAAAAAGGTGTTCGCAAGAGGAAAACGAAACTGTTGACCATATTCACCTGAAACCTTAAAAATGTTTTACGCGCCGTTTCCGTTGTCGGTGAGTGAATTGACTTCATAATCAGTAATAAGTAATAAGTACAAAATAGCGTAACATATTATGGCGTTTCTTTTTCTGGTTTCTTCACATATTTTGTATTAGGAAATCTGTTACGATTACGACATACGATAACGAATAACAAATCAAATACATGCCATGTGCTAAGAAGGAAGCTAAGCCCATGCCATACAAAGCGTAAGATTTGAAACCGCAACATAAAAACAAAAACCGTATTAGTAGTTCAGTATCATAAAAAGCGCATCATAAAAACCCTCTCTACCTACATACAGGTACGCTGGCATACCTATGTCATATGTAAAACACTAACACCAGCATCAGGATCAATCAAAATAAAGTAACCATCTGTCTTACCTAATTATAACTGGAGTAGCCTTGGGAGGCGGCGGAGGTACATTTGCCGCCGGTACAGCAGGTCGTCGTAGCAATGATGTAGGAAGCAGTGAAGGTGGTTTAACGAGGGATGAAATCTCCGCTTCGAAACGGTCCATTTCCGTTTCCATTGATCCCCATTTCTTCCGATCGTCCATCCTTCCGTCGTTTAATCTTCCAGAGTTACTGTCTTGTTGAATGAGAATCCTTTGAACTCGCTTTTCTTCCAGAAAATGAAATAGTTTTAGGTTTATTGTTTTTAACGGTCTAGTCTGTTGAACGAAACTCGAGTCTGGAATTCGAAATGTGAAAGTGTCAAGATTCAAATTCGGTCTACAGTCTACCTTAAAATCAACCGCACTCACATTCATCCACTAACAAAACAATGCGGATTCCTTTCTTTCCCTACATAAAAATTTGACAGAGTGTCTGTCTCATATATTCTACAGCCTGCGTGGCTGAGAATACTCAAAACCATCAAGGATGGTTTGGGGTAATATGGATAGGTTCCCTATCAACATAAAAATGTGAAAGGGGTTACTTGCATATAGCTCGAGCGAGCATAGTAGTGCTCGATATGTCTATATCTAGGGCATCGCCTTTTTGACGCAATACCAAAACACACGCCAGTAAAGTTGGAACGTGAACTCACGCCGGCGCTGCATTTCATGTTAAAGGTGAAGGCGTGTGGTACATTGTGGGAGGAAGCCCAACACACATCAGGCGTGTTTATCCGTGTTAACCCGCACCTGTTCAGATTTCCTGGAAATGACGTTTGTTTTCGATTACTTACATTAGTTATTTTTTGATTACTATTTCTTCGTCAGTCATTATCGTCCTATCATCGGCGCCTTCTAATTGTCTTCAACTATCGTAATTAGTTCAGGTAAATAGCCTTTTAATTATTCTTGTGAAGAACGGCAGCTGTTGCGTTGTTGGTGTTCTTTTGGTGGGAAAGGCTTATTATTATTGAATTGTGTGTGTCGTGGATCGTTGACAATATTCAAAGTTATATTCAATATTGAAATTATATTTCAAACAATTCAACAGATTCCATTTCAAAGTTCGAAACGTCAGCGGCATCAACCTCCATAGGCACTACTGATTGAGATGGAGATCGGAAGTTCGGCGACGGATTCTTCAGCCTCTTCAGAGGACGAGATTCCTTTGAAGATCCAGAAATCTGAAACCCCCGAGCAACCCAAGAAGAGTACAAAGGTCAAGAAAGTCAAGAAGGTGAAGAAGGAGAAAAAGGCACATAAACACAAACACAAAAAAACTGGAAAGGTCAAGAAGGAGAAGAAGGAAAAGTAAGTTCCAACATCCATTGTCCATGCATTCTACCAATTGCTACATAAATCACCGCCTTGGCTTTGGCCTTGGTCTTGAGCGAGTCAAAGAGGGCAGGTGAAAAATGTGCGAGCAATTTCTAATTAAAATAATTGATTTTTCTCTACAGGAAGCATAAGAGGAAGCATAAAAAGCACGATGATGAAGCTCCACCGAATCAGAAATCCACCGAGTCTTCGAGTGTCATTACAGCCAGAGATGTTCTTGAGAGGAGCACTATTCACATTGGACTTGGTCGGAACGATTCCAAATCAAGTCATAAACACTCCTCTAATTTGTTTCCCGATCTCAGAGCTTCACGCAATTCGAAGATCGTTTCTCTTGCTGATGTTCTCCCTTCTGCTGATCCGTCCCCCATCTCAGTTGAAGTCATTGAAGAAGACATGAACTTGGAAGAGCTAATGAGGCAAAAAGAGCTGCTCCAACGCCGACTTGTGGAAATCAGCACGGATCCTTCGGATGTTCTCATGGTTGCTGTGAAGGAGAACGGACAGCAGGTCAAAATGGTTAATTCAGATGCTAAAATCAGTTTTCCGAAACACACTATGAAGAAGGAACATAATGATTTAAGAACCTTTCTCAAAGAGAAAGAGGCACAGAAGGGTTCACGGAAATCTGACCCAGAGCCAAAGAATGATCATGTGAAGGATAGGCATGCCCATTCGAGTCCCAAGAAGAGCAGTCCACTTAAAGCAGACAAGGACAACAGCAGAAGCCGACCTGAGAAAACAAAGCTGCAAGCGAAAGAAGAACACGAGCTAGAATCAGCCAAAAAGAAGCTGAAAACAAGTCCAACTCGAGAGCGTGATCGTACAAGTGACCGTCAACATGAAAGCAGAGAAGAAAAGGATAAAGCATCACGTGACCATGGTCGAGATCGAGATCGAAGACGATCACCAGTGGCTCAAGTCAGTCGAAATAATGACCAAGGGCGGAGAAGTACTTCAAGGTCGAGAAGAGACCGAGATCGTGACCGGGACAGGCCCAGAACCAACATCAATAATAATAGTAACGGAAGAGCCAAGGAAGATACTCGTGACAGAGACCGGAAAGACCGAACGGACTCGAGATCAGGTACCAATCGAAATCAGTCCAGAGACATTCACAGCAGACGGGATGAAGATAGGCGGAGGGATGACCGAAATCGGGACAGGGATCGAGATCGGCGAAATTCTGATCGAGATCGCGACCGAGACAGAAATCGTGACAAGGATCGTGAACGTGGTGGAAGAGATCGTCAGCATCGTGACAGAGATGGAGGCAAGGCGGATTCGGACTCGGATGAATTGTAAGTCACGAATAGTTTTTTTCCTTCGAGCTTCAAAAAATGTCGTACTGAACTAATCACGTTTCCTAAGACGTTCATTATACAGTGTGTTCAAAAACCAGGGTTGGGCAAAATCATATGATTTTCGAAATCATTGGCCAAAATCACCTAAAATTCCTCTTCAAAATCCCAAAATCAAAATTAAGTCAATTTTAGCCTTCAAAATCAGACCATCAAATCAAAATCAACGATATTTCTTGATTTAAAAGCGTGATTTTGAACTCAAATCGTGATTTAAAATCCCCAATCCAGCTGAAAATCGGGATTTTCAGGTCAAAATCGCATACTTTAGAAATAAAAATACAAAATTAGGTCATTTCTTCAAAATCAAAATCAGAAGCTCAAAATCCTTTAGACGACCAAAATCATGATTTTAAAATCACTGATTTTCTAAACCAAATGATTTTGCACAGCCTTGTCAAAAAGTGGTCAAAAAGTGCTTAAGCGGTTGGTTTCCAATGGCTTAGCAAAAATGCAGCCTTTGTTCTAACTGTCTCGACTTTTTGAACCCACCCTACCACTTGTCACCTGCAACACCATATTTTCTGTAAGGTGATAGATTTTCGGATGAAGGCTTGTAAGTGCATTCCGAGTTTTCCGTGTACATTCTAGAAATTCAAATTCTCAGTTAGGTTTGTTCATTGAATTTTCCATGACTAATCTTGTTGCGTTTTGAAATACAGAGTAGCTAGATGTACTGACTCGATTAATGAGAAGAACGGGGTTTCTCTAGCTTATTGTTTTTCAGAAGTTTAGTGCTTCTTGTTCACATGGATTCTTTACGAAAGACTTTTCATCACCGTGAATCTCACCCTCCAGAAATCCCACATGTACAAACGAGGCTTCCAATTTCCATCTAGTGTACAATGACCGTCCTGCTCACATAGTTGTTGTATGAAGTTACCTTCTTCGAATAATTATTTCTGTATAATCCTCAGCTTCACACAAGGTCATACTCATGTTCTTTCTCTTTTCTCTATATTTTAAACCAACTCTCAGAGATGTGGACATTACAATGGATGATGATGAAGAGGATGTGGAGGCAATTATCCAGAAGAGAAGGAAGGATCGGGAAGCACTCCTTCGCGTACGTCCAATAAATGAATTCGAAGTTGCATCGTTACGTACAGATGCATGACTTTTAAATCGTTTTGATTTTGCAGAGCCTAGGAGCCCTTGAAGAAGAGTCCAATATGTCAACAGCAGGATCAGTGGGTTTGAGTCCATCAGAAAGTCGAGGTGGTCGAATTTTGTCCGAGCAGAGTGAGAACACGCTCGATAGCGATAGTAAACTTTCTCTATCATTTCAATCTAAACTGTTACAATCTCCTCCAAATCATAGCTCTAACACCAGCACCACCCGTCAAGTGAGCAAGCTCAGCAGTCCAAACAATAGCAACAATAACAGTGTTACTGAAGACGACCAAGTTCCTTCAGAAGAAAAATCTATGTCCACAGCCGCATCTGTCCCACCCAGTTCTGAAATGAATGACAAAGCTCAGCCAAAGTCAAAGACTCGAGCAAATGAAGTCAATGCTGAACAGGATATGTTTTCAGAACACTTCGATGTAAGTTTTTTTTTATATCTTGGAGCTATTTTACATTATAGCCGGCTAAAATAGAAAATGAATTCTAAGCAACGTTGATTAATGTTTTCAAATATGTGTACTTATCCGATTTCTGAAGTTAGCTGCTCCTACTCAGAATATTACTCTTTCCAATGGTAAAGTTTCTAATTCAATCAAATATACCTAAACACATGATTAGGGATGAATTTGCTTTGTCTGGACCCTTGTATGTTGATTTAATGTGTTGGGCTGATTGCTGATTGAACTAAGAATTCCACCAATTGAAAGAGCGTAAAATTCTGAATAGGAGCAGCTATCTACAGAAATCACATATTTGCAAGCGGTAATGAACGTAATTTAGAGTTCATTTTCCGTAGGCTACTATGTAAATTAGCCGACTATATACTAGCTCCAACATACAATTTTCGAATTCCATGTGTGTTTCAATGCCTCGCGGTTGAACGTAAACCAAGCACCATGCTGTGTCGCCTCCAGCGTTGCCTCCACGTTTGCCTTCCATTTCATCATTAGTTAGGTTAGGTTAGGTTTATTGGAATGCTGTAAGTAGACTAATTGTTTGGATTTATTTTAGGTTTAAGCCTTTCCTAACCTAAAACAAGTTAACCTAATACAATTTGAATTAAATGAAACTGTATGGGAAGTAATGACAATTGTATTTGAAGGCGGGCATGCCCGTGAAAGGAACATGAGGCTCCAAAGCTGTGGTACAATGCTGGAGGCGAGATAGCGTGGGGCTTGGTTTACTTCAATTCAACGCAATGCAATTTTACGTATTTTGAATTGTGAATTTTGCAGAGTCCAACGGAAGGAGTTGAAGGTCGAGTAATGGGTGGAGAGGAGAATCCTAGCCTAACAGACAATTGGGACGATGCTGAAGGATACTACCGAGTTAGAATTGGAGAGATGCTGGATGGACGGTACACTGTTTACGGTTACACGGGCCAAGGCGTGTTCTCGAACGTTATCAGAGCTCGAGATGCTGCTCGTGAGCAAGAGGATGTTGCAGTCAAGATTATTCGTAACAATGAAATCATGCACAAATCCGGACTCAAGGAACTGGAAACACTGAAACGGCTCAATGACGCTGACCCCGAGGATAGATACCATTGCCTAAGACTAAGACGTCATTTCTTTCATAAACAGCACTTATGTATGGTTTTTGAACCTTTAGCAATGAACTTGCGTGAAGTTCTTAAAAAATATGGAAAGGATGTGGGACTTCATATAAAGGCTGTTCGATCCTATGCTCAACAGTTGTTCTTGTCCCTAAAGCTTCTCAAACGAGCGAATATTTTACATGCAGATATCAAGCCGGACAATATTTTGGTAAGCTGCGCAATTTACTTGATTTCAGAATGAAGTTATCGATTGGAATTTATACGAAGGTTGTTTCAGTAATTTTGAGTCATTTTGGAAAAGCTGTTAAATATACAAAAATGAATGAATTGGTCTGAAACTTTCGCCACATTTAAAGTTAAGAAATACAGAAGTTACATTGCAACAAATAATTGGGTAAAAATATCCCTATATACAGTTTTTATTGCAGTTTAAGTGGAATTTTTTCATCATATCAGGCCTTTATTTCTTTTTTAGATTTTTCGTTCATTTTTCTTTTACATTCCAGCAATCGTTGATGGGCTCCCGCCAGAATAATAAAGTTCTTAGAATATGCTTAAATTTTGATGCGGAGCTCAGCTATTTCTGTTTTAAGGCGTTTTTAGAGAGAATAGCAGGAAAAATTGCTTTTGTGTAATTTGCAGAATCTTCGTAAAGTTCAAGAAAAAACACCATGTTAGAAAAATTTATTTATTATAAAATTATATTTAATATTTATTTGAAATATTAAATATTAAATATTATTATTATTACTAATTTTTCAAATAGATTGAAAAATTTATTTATTATAAAATTTTTTTATTAGACTTCGGCAATAGCAAATGTCTGTATTTTTTCTGCAACATAACTTAGATATACTTTAAATTTAAATGTGGTGAAAGTTTCTGCCCACTTCATTCATTTTGTCTGTTTTACAGCTTTTCGAAAAAGTGTAGAAAATAATAAAACAGCCCTCGCATTTATCAACTCTAATGTAATTTTCATCATTTGCTATCATTTCAGGTAACTGAAAACAAGCTTCTGCTGAAGTTGTGCGACTTCGGTTCTGCCTCCCATGTTGCTGACAATGATATAACTCCCTATTTAGTGAGCAGATTCTACCGCGCTCCAGAGATAAGTGAGTAATATTTTTTCGAACTTTAGTAAATTCTCAGACATTTCCACTTTATTTGATCCGCACATTTTCTAATGCTCCGTCTCTGTCGAGTCGATCTTTTTCAGACGTGTCAATCTGTTACATGTCAACTTTGTTTTTGTTTTTAGTTCTGGGCTTGCCATACGAATTTGGAATTGACATGTGGTCAGTTGGTACTACGATTTACGAGGTTTACACGGGAAAGATCCTGTTTTCGGGAAATTCGAATAACCAGGTAAGCAATTCAGAGATCTTCTTTTTTTAACGAATTTTATTTTCAGATTTGAGTAATTTGGTTGTTATATTATGCTTGAAGATGCTGAAATCCTTTATGGACCTGAAGGGCAAAATTCCTAATAAATTGATTCGTAAGGGACTCTTCAAGGACCATCACTTTGATGCCAGCTGCAATTTCTTGTCCAAGGAAGTGGATCGGGTAACTGAAAAGGTAAAATATATACATGCCCAGATTTCGTATTCGTAGCCTTGATTCCCATCCCCATCCCCATGAGCTTTTTGATTCAAAACGCTTCTTCTTTTTTTAGGAAAAGATTGTCACGATGTCCACCCTAAACCCAACTCGGGATTTACTGAAGGAGTTAATTGGTAACCAGGATCTACCTGCTGATCAACTGAAGAAAGTTGGTCAATTGAAAGACCTTTTGGACCGTATCTTCATAATGGATCCTGCCAAGCGAGTTACGCCAAGTCAAGCACTGGCTCATCCCTTCATAGTTGATAGGGCCTAAGTAACTTACGCCAACGCTTTAGAAATCAATAACTGGAAACTGGAATTTTAAGAATCTTGCTGCAGAATGGAATTTAAGATTCTAGAAATACTAAAATACTGGAAATTAGAAATTGCTATTTCCATATTTTATGTGAATAGTTCCCATTCATAATTTTTCAAATAGCTTGTAAGTTGTTTTCAATATTCAGTCCAAGTCTGTATATGTAAATATAAAAAGGAATGATTCATTTTAATTTTATTAGTGTATTCAAATAGAGTGTGCTTCGTGCTTGAAGATAGCCTACGAATTATGCTGCTCTGATGAGCAAATGCGTGTGGTTGTCTAAGAAAAATCCAAGAATAAGATACTATTGAAATACCAATTGTGTAATAAATTATCGACCAATTAGAATTCAGAAGAAATTAGAAATCCCGGAAATCATAAATTATTTGTGGCTTGGTGCTGACGTTTTGGGGAAAGGATTCAAATTGTCAAAGCTTATAAGTTGACAAAACTTTCTCCTACATTTACAAACAAAGTTTATATGGCTGTGTAAAAAACAAGAATTAAGTTTAATTAGGTCAAGCGGTAGACTACGGCGGTCCGCCTTTTATATGCATTCACCGTAGCTGTTCACTTGAAGACGTAGAAAGGGACATGATGCGCCGTATGGCGGTGACTTTGAATAGTTTTATATCATTTCCAATTTCAAGGTGAAAGGTGTGAAAGCTAGAGTTTTACAACAACATAACATAACATTACAAGCATAAAAGTAACTAGGTGACGGTGACAGTACAGGACAGGGGTCAGGAAGGTCAGCTGCTGTGTTGAGCTCTTCAGTTGTTGCTACATAACCTGGTTGGGGATCTACAAATTATTAAATATTTGGTGAGTTGACAAACAAATCGAATTTTTACTGGCTTAAATGCACTTTAGCGAAAATGAAGCTTATGAGCTGAATTTTTTTTTGTAGACTCCCCTAGGCCTCCTGAGTGCAAAACTATAAAAATTATTCGGCGCTCTCACTTTTTTCATAAAAAAATTAAAA
>JAQFXZ010001623.1:0-11484 GCA_034694025.1 Ceratophysella scotica | reverse complement strand
CAATTTTGAGAATTTTTAGAAAAATGTAAAACCGAAAGAATTAAATGAAATTGGTTGAAAGTTTCACCAAATGTGGAATAATACCCAAGCTATATTGAACCAAAAATTGGACAAACAAAAATATCAACATGCACAGTTTTTATTGCAATTTTAGTTTGACAGGGCTTTTTTCTTTATCAAAAAATTTAAAATGTGAAATATTTCCCTCTACTTATTTTTAGACAGTTTTTTTTGCACTCGAGCACATATTGACTAGCATGTTTCTGGTAAAAGTTTCAAGAGGTTTTACCAAGCAGGACGGACAAAAGAATTATTTTCTAAATTGCCCAAAGTCGATTTTTTCTGCGAATTTTTGTAAAACCTGTGACAAAGAAATATCTGAACTTCAACTCATGAACATCTAGGCAAATTCTAAGAATTGTGTTGTCTTGAGGGAAGCCCATCAACGATTACTGTAATGCAAAAGAAGTGAGAAAAATTGAAAGTTAAAAACAAAATTGTCTGAAAAATGTACGAAAATATTTTAGTAAAATTGTTATAAAAACTGTGCATGTAGATATTTTTATCTAATTTGTTGCTGCAATGTAACTTGGTAATTACTTTAAATGTGGTGAAAGCTTCAGCCCAATTCTTTCAATTCTTTCGGTTTAGCAGCTATTCCAAAAGATCTCAAAAATAATGACACAACCCTCGTACAACGTACTTCTGCCAATCAAACTATTGCATTTCCCTGTTAATTAGTGTAGTGAAGGTTACAAGCGGTACAATCATATGAAACTACTATTTAGGAATATTCTAAACCTAGTTGTATAATTGTATTGTATTAGGTGCTCCTGAGACACGGAAGAGAATATATTCAAATTATGGTTCTGCTCTTGCTTTATTGCAACTCTGCCTTATTAAAAAAAAACGATTTAAATTAAATCCGTCAAAATCCCTGCCACCCAATTGTATTGTAATGTCTCCAGTCTCCAGCATTCCTCTAAGATGTTCTTTTCCATTCGGAATCAAAGGTCTTCATGCCAGCTCCACTTTTAGTACAAGTTGATGACGTGTAACTTAGCGCTAGTACTTAAATCCATGCCTAACCATTATTTGCAAAGACTATGAA
Organism: Ceratophysella scotica; assembly: GCA_034694025.1. Taxonomy (NCBI): domain Eukaryota; kingdom Metazoa; phylum Arthropoda; class Collembola; order Poduromorpha; family Hypogastruridae; genus Ceratophysella; species Ceratophysella scotica. The sequence continues at coordinate 10,373 of JAQFXZ010001623.1, read as the reverse complement.
GGCTGTTTAGTTTGTAACTTGTAGATTCCGTACAATCATAAAATCCTCCGTTCGTAACTTAGCTTAGGACTCCACATGCTTATGCCTACTTATGACTATTGTCTATTGTGTAAGTATACTACAGATAGTGTTAAGTGTACATGGAAATGTATTGCCATCTTTTATAAATTGTATTGTTGTACATTGCTCTGCACAGTGAAATGTTTTATACAAAATGTATCCTAAGATCCAGAACCAAAACCAACAATGTTTCTAAGATATCCGTTCACTCATGTTCCTGCTTTCTCTTGTTCTACCTTAGGATTTTAGTCACAGAGATATTTTAAGTCAGTAGTTCTTGTTTACAATCCACTGTTGGAGTTCTCATTCATTTCTAGCTGCACTCATTCAATTTTGAATCACTGAACATTAAACCCCGATGAGATTTTTGATGAACTGATGTTGCTCTCGTATTATTTTATGTAGAACTGTCATTCTCTTGCTCTAACGGCTGAACGGCTATTGAAGAAACGAATATAGGGATTCGCACAATACCACGTACCATACATCTACTGCGTTTCAGTAAACAAGGCAGAACCGAGAGTGAAAGCGGAAAGTAGAATGGACCAAAGCACGATCCCGGTTTATGAAAAGAATACTGTATTTTTGAGAAAAAATAACAATAAAATACAATGTGTCACGAAAGTAAAATCGTACCTCCCAGCAGTAGGGAACGGTTAATGGACTCGTATTTGGAATGAATAAAATACCGACTAGTTATTACTCAAATGAAAAAATGAATGGAAAGAAAGGGAAAGGAGTATTACTCCAGCTATTTGACTTTTACTCGCTCCTTCCGTCTTTCCCCGCTTTTCACGTCAATTCCGCATTCAAAACTGATTGCCAAATCAATTTATATGTACGCGAGTTCCAGCTCCAATAATGCCCTCATTTCTATCATTCTCTCAAAGTAGAGTAAAAGAAACCCCATGCTGTATGTTGCCTCGCCTCCGTAATTTCTTTCCATTTCCCCATTAGTTAAGCTAGATTTTTCGGAAGCCCGCAGACTTTAATTATTTCGATTGATTTTAGGTTTAAGCCCAACCTAAAATCATTTTACTTAACCTAACATAAAGTAGCTTAATTTGAATTTAAACATACTCCATGGGAGGCATCAACAACGGCAAGGTAATTGGAGGTGACAATATGTTAAGAACGCTTAAAGGCAGCTTAGCGTGAGGCTGCTTTACTTCAACCTCCAATACTGCAACTTCGATTTTCACAAAGTTTCCAATAAGCTTCCACAAAAAATTTTGTGCCAAGCCCAGGAAAATTTCTGAATTTTACAGTATTTTTTGGACAATATTTGACGAAGTTCGTAATTTAAGTATACATATTTCCACTAGGCTAGGTAAACTTTCACTTGCAGTTGCAGATACGCATATGATGAAATACAATGTGACCGACAAAGTCAGATTGAGCATATGGAATTGACGGTGAACGCCTGGCCCGTGCCATAAGGATCCTGAAGGAGGTGGGAAAGCATTTAAGGAATTTTCTCTCATTGGATTTAAATTGTAGGAGTTCATGAGAAAAGGTAGTTTGGTTTAGACAGAGAGATTTTTTTTTATCTAAATGTATTGTTTCTATTATAGCCTCCCCTCCTGGTTTGGTTAGGTGGAAATAAGTAGGGGACCGTTTAATCTAGACGATTGCTTCTCAATGGCTTTCTCCTTCACTCAAATGCATTAGGTTCGTCTAGACGTCTATAGGCCTTCCTAATGGAATGTACGTCGGTTTAAGTCAAACTATGCTACCCTTTTCTCTCTCATTTTCCCTACTTTTTTTTTTGAGGCCAGAAGTGAATCAAGTCAAGTAAAGCAGGGAAATGTGATGTTTAGAGGTAAGTGTCAGTTGACACGCGAAGGCGGAGAGCCAGAAATTGAGCTCCAACTCCATTCAGCCAAACAATCCGCAGTGGTGCCTGGACTGGGTCGTAATGGAATTGGGCCATGAACTCAGCTTCTGCCCGTCATTCTATACTTCCGTCATGATTATTATTATGCACTCAGGCCAAGAAACATAAAATACAATTTATTGGTTCCCCTTTGGACCTCGTCTCTCCTCGCTTTCACTCATTTGTTTATTTACGTCAATATGGTCCAAGTTGAGAGTCAATGCTCACTTATTGGTTCAATCTAGACGTTGAAAGAAAAAAGAAATGTCGGGATGAAGGCCCACTGGAATGGTTTTTTTAGACACCGCTTCTTGAAATACGCACACAGCCATTTGGCATGTGCCAATATGCTATTTGCATAAATGGGCATCCTAAAATTAGGCTTTAGATCCGCGGCGACTGAGAGTTTGTACTTCAGATTCACAGAATTCAAGAAAATAAAATTCAGATGAGTATTAGATTGTTCTATTTTTTTAATTGCAAAACACCGAGCTTTCGTTTTATTCAATTTTTTTAAATGATAGAAGCTCCGTTTTGCAATTGGTAGCTTACCGGCAATATTAAAATCTAGCAGCCAGAGTTCTACTAGACCATCTGCTTTTACTGGCATCTGGCATATTTTTGCTAATTTTGTGTTTTGTATTCTTTAGTTCATTTGCGGCACCTACGAGTACATTAGAAGGTAGTCGAAAATGTAAATTTAGTTTACAGTTATATTCAGACATGACTTCTATATCATATTGATTGGTCATATTTCAAAACTGCAGTACGAGCGATACTGTCATTTGTTGAATTTTGGAATTGGAATTTTGAAATTGAAATTGGAATTTTGGGATTGGAAAGTGGAATTTAGTACCACGCAGAAATCGGGTAGTTACCTAAATGTGTAAACGTTGGAAGTATGTCAACTTTGTTCAGGTAGAATTTGAACAGATCCGAAATCCGTTCGTTTTAAAGTGGAGGTAAGTATTACATGTTTGAGGATCGTAGGAAGTGTTTGTTGGCAATAAAATGTGATTCCTATTTATGGGTGGGAGTATATCGGGGTCCTTTCCAGCCGACACGCTTTCCGCTAATAAAGAAAAGTGACACTATGGAGTGCGGGACGTAGTAAAGATGATTTGTTCCAATTTCCCTTCCAGTCTACCCTGCTCCAAATCTGTCAACCCAAAGTGGGCATGGAGAAAGTTGGGGGTATAGAATTTCGTCAACAGAACTTTCACTCTTTTCACATTGTGGTCTGTGTCTGTGACTAAGGTGAATGCATTGTTTTATTTTTCTTATTTTTCAGTGCATTCCTTTATTTCGGCTTGCACGTAACCAGAGTTTATATCAAACTAAGGCTTTAAATATTTGAAACTCAAACCGCGTCAGACTAGGCTATTCAATTCTTGCCGTTACTACACTGCGCTTTCAGAAAATTTCTATGAAAATTAGATGCAAGCTGATTTTCAAGCTAATCAAACTAATCATGATTTTTAACCGCTTGCTAACGTTCTTATTCATGGTTTTCATATTTTCAAACCTAAAGGTAAATTCTCCGGAGAATGAATTTTAGATCAAATCTCGGTACATTTTCGTCAATACAGATTACAAAATTTTCATCACAAAAGTTTACTTGAAAATTCCGCAAATTTTAGTTTTATTGGGAAAGAACGTAGGATGTGGATTTTGTTCTTAGCGTGGTTGCCACATTGATTTTTGGGTTAGTTGAGGAGAACTCGTAGGTTGAAGGTGAGTTGGGGATGAGGGATAAATGCGGGTTGGTGATTTGCTTGAGATAGGGAGACTGTTTGTAGAAAGCCTAAGTTGATTGAGATGAGAGACAGGAAGGTTTCGTTTGGTCGTGGCTCACTCCGTCGAGGAACTATAGAAGCGGTCAGAGTCACAGGAACCAGACCAGGTTTTCTTGTCCACTCTTGTCCACTCCTATTTTCGCTCATTTCACTTCCCCAATCCACTTACACGAAATCCCGTCAGTGGTCACTACCAGGTCACTACTACGTCTTTTTATAATACATAGATCCTGGTTCATCTTGACTTGATGATAATGGTAAACTAACGCACGACGCACATAAGTATTTTATTTATCATTCAAGACCTATTGGTCAATTAGAACCTTACGAGGGTCATTCAATTAATTCGTGCGCGCCTTTGAAGAGCAGTAAAACTTACAGACGTAAGTTAATCGGGCTGAAACTTTCAAAACGGGTTAAGCAGTTACTAAGCTATATGTAGGATTACGAGTACATTGCGGCAAACAATTGGGTGAAAATATCCATATGGACAATTTCTATTGAAATTTTAATCTAACATTACGTTTTTTTTTTTAAATAATATAATAATTGTTTTCATTGACATATTCGTAGATCAAATTATTAATTCGGTAGTGTCAGAAAAATCTTTCATGACATTTTTTAATCAAAATTTCAAAATATTTGTTTCTGTATTTTTTGTTGATTTTTTACACAATTGAGCACATATGGATGGATTGTTTTTTTTTAAGTTTCAAAATATTTACCATAGACGTATGAACCAGATTTTCACCAAGTAGAACGGACGAAGTAATTTAGTTTATTCTATTTATTTATTTTAAATTACCCAAAGGCGATTTTGTTTCCGTCGCTTTCTTTAAAAAATCCTGTAGCTCAGAAACTGGTGGACTCTTATGCAAAAGAGAAATATGAGAAAACATTTAAGAGAAAATTTAAAAGAGAAAATTGACCCGAAAGAATGACAAAAAAACTGTAATAAAAACTGTCTGGATTGATGTTTTTAATTTTGCTCTAATAAAACGTAATTAATACTCTACCTGTTTTAAAATTTTCAGCCCAAGCTATTCACATTTGTCAGTTTCATAGCATTTCAAAGGCGCGCACGAATTAATTTTATGACCCTCGTAGTATTTAGGAACTTTGACGTTTTCCAAGTCACTTCAAACGGACAAATTGTCAATTTTGTTATTCAGCTTGTTAAAACTTTACATTAAACCTTTCAGTTACTATCACTTCACTATATGCTTTCTTAAAGACAATTACGTACATGTCTCGTAAATCGAGAAAAGAATCGGGGACGCTGACCGCCACGAGGTCAAATATCTAATATCTGTAATGTCCTAATCCCTAACCCCCGCAGGCATTATTTCAAAGCAGTCCATTTGACTTCAGGTCCATGGTCCATGTCTTGTGCCTGCCGTACGTGAAATAAAGAAGTACTGTAGCTGCATGATGGAGTGAGGGAAGTAAAAGCAATCATTTTAATGCAGGTCTGTCTCTCCTTGAGCCTTTCTTCCGCAGCACAACAATTGGTTTTCTCCAGATGTTCCTGCCTCACTTCCCTCCTCATTCCCTATTGATGAATGAGGCTGAAGAAACGAGAACCGGAGGGAACATCCCGGCCTATCTGCATAGCCCTCACTCAAAATTAGCTATCCATTTTCATTAAGCCGTAACAATGGTTTATTTCTCCCAGAGGGACTATTCATCCCAATTCAAAGGAAAGGAAATAAATATAAAAAATTGAAACATTTCTCTTCAGAGACATCTCCGACTTACTCCTCCCACGCCACTCTCCCTGATCACTTTCCACAGGTAATCCTGAACGACTTTAGCCAGAAACTCAAATCCGGATGACATTTTCCTCTGCTCCGCCCAGCTTTCTCAGACAAAAGCAAGGCCTACAGCCAACATCAATATTGAACTGTCCACCAACATCCAATTAGCTTAAGATCCCTCGCTCAACAACTTCAATTAGTGAATTAAACCGAAACAGTTTTACGTAAACTTCCACGAGCGAGAACTCTCATGACCCATTGTCATCCTCAGCTTCAGTCCTTCCATTCCAACTCCTGAGATGACAATGACGGATTGTTACCCCCATCCTGCAATTGGCAAAATCTACCGATGTATATAGCTGTAGTTTCATTGTGGATTTAATATTGGATTATGCAATCAGATACCAGATCCAATCGTTCTTTGACTAACGAAGGACGCAGTTACATCCTGTGCGGGTTTGATGATGGCGTTGATTCAGTATAATTTAAAATTTCAGCCGTACCGCAGAAATACATTTACAGACGATAAGCATCAGATTTGCAATTATTTGGTTTAGACAAATCAAGCTCCATGCTAATTGTACATCACAAACAGCGTTGCCTCCAGTGTTGGAGGATTCATATTGTCGCCTGCACGGCTATTCTTGCCTTCAATAACCATTGTCTTTTGTCTTCCATCTAGTCTGTTTAATTCAAGTTATGTCAGGTTAGGTTAGCCTATGTTAGGCTTAGTTACGTCTGAAGTAAATCTAAATCATTAAAGTCTACGGAATTTCAAAAATCTTACTTAACTAATGACAAAATGGAATTAAAACGCGGGTGCAACGCTAGAGGCGATATAGCAAGGGGCTCGGTTTTCTTTGACCAAGCTGGACACGGACACATCATCTCCACGTTCAATTAATTCGAGTTTATGCAACGCGAAATAAAGCGTATTTGGTTCGCTCTCGTTGGCGTTGGCGAACAGCTAACAGCTCTTGATTTGTACAAGTTCGATTTTCACAGCTGCTAAATTGAGTTCCATTCCAAATGTTCAAAAAATTAAAATATGCAAATCTTCTAGTCGTATACGTTTTGACAAGTGACATCATGCAAATAAAATCGAGTGATTTGGTATGGCCGGGCTTAAATTGGCTTTTGGTTTGCCTCAGTTTCAGTTCTACAACAGGCGCCAGGCCCAAGATATGAGACGAATTACGAATTCAGAGCAGCACGGCATGGATCTGGGAGGATCATCATGACTTGGTTGTTTTCCAATTCCAATTCCTCAATCAAATCAAGTCCAATCTGATATCAAATTGTATTGAATTGGAATATATCTTGTATTCGTTCTCAACTGCGTTACTTGGTATGCGTTGTGTTGAATCCAGGTATTTGCAAACTCGACTCGTGATATTGAGTAGATGTATTGAAGGATATGTACGCTATGCTAAACATATCGTATTACCAATCAAGGAGGACATAGAAACCCATACAAATATTCAGTTCAAATTTGAATCATTTACGTTTATTTGTGCATTTCATAAAATACTGTCATACATGGGTGTCTCAAAACGAGAAAAATAACATTGGTATTAGCTTTAGTTGAAGTTGCACTAGAAAAATACACTATTCTCAATTTGTAAAAAATTCGTACTTACTCAAAATTCCGTGCGTTATATAATTTTCAGATTTTATGAATGCATTTCACATTTTCGAAAGGGTGTACTGTGCTGTGCGGTACTGCTTACAATAGGTTTGGCCTAGTTAGAAATTAAGATGTCCCGAATGCATTTCCGGGTTGCCTCATTAGCCTATATCCTGAGTAACGCTAACTCAAACATTCTCCGTGTTGAGAAAATCGCTCATTTCTCTCTCTCGTCTCCTGCTACGTACCTGTGATGAATGGTTCCGTGTGTGACATTCACATTGCATCACATATCACATCCAGCACAAAGAGTTGTATCAGTTATCAGATCAGAAAGATACCTTTCCCGTGGGTAACTCCTGTCCCCAGAGACCCAAATCGAATTAGAGAGTGACTGATTTCTTTGACTCTGCAAAAGGCGATTCAGTCCAATCCGCTTTCGTAATATTCGTATCAAAGTCAAAGCAATATTTCTATTGACGAGACGCAATTGAGTACAGCCCGTTTATCGCCTTTCATCCGTTAAATGTTTTGGTTGTTGACTTTCATCAGACAATTTGATCAAATTCAGCTCTCGAGTCTGGTAACTCCGAAAAATTCAAACTGTATGATTCTCTACATGCTGCGTGGAAATGGAAAGTTTTGAGCGCATACCTGCTTGGATTCTTAAAATGATTCAAAGAGAATTAAAATATATTAGTCGAATTCATCTATCCCTGTGAAAGTGAAAAGCAATTGCGCTCTGAAAGTTTTCAGGTGCAAGGACGCTTTGTTGATCAATATTGTTGTTTCAAACGAGCTTTAGACATAAAATTTGAATCTTCATTATTATTGGAGTCCAAAATTCTAAAATACTTTTTCGATATAAAAAACTTTTCTTTAGTGTACAGAATTTAAAATAACTCTATTATATTATTTGTTGTAGGACTAGATCTGAAATATTTCAAGCATTCCTTAAATTCACGTTTAAGTATTCAATATGCAATTTTGATTGTTGTTATAGCTTTTCTATTTGATATTGAAAGGAAGTTGATATCAAAAGCATTGTTTTGCATGAATTATTCTGCATTTCTACGACATATTTGGTTCTTCCTAAATCTACGAGTAAGGTCTATATACAATTTTGAAAAGGCTTGATGAACCGTGTCAAGGGACCATTGCTTCGTCGCTCGTCGTATCAATACACCCTTAAATTAAGCTCATATCTATGACACACTACTTATTTGGAAAAATTGAAGCGTTTCATACAATAGTGGTCTAGAGATATATTTTTATTTATTTGCGTGAGGCGGAAGCACAACACGTAGATGGAAGAAGAGCATCCTGCCAGACAACGACAACCATAATGGGCAAGTAGAAGGGTAAATAAAGTCAGTTTTCAAGATGTTGGTTCTTTTTCACGTACTGGAAACCTAATAAAATAACCGGAGTTAAGGAAGAGCGTCCGAGTCTGAATCATGTTCAGTGAAGCGTCTTTGACTCAGATACTTATTCAGTGTCCTCGCAATTTGAACCAGGAGCACAAGCCCACTCCACACTTCACTGGCTTCCAAGAAGTGTGTCTCGCTACGTAAACCAGGTCCTAAGGAGGCTCAAGTTGTGTTGATTTCCTCCTCATTCAAATCCGATAAATCAGCACAAAAATTGGAAGACGGAAAGTTGGAATTTCCCTTCAATTGAGTTGATTGGCTCGCTATATGAATGCAAGCATGGACTTTTGACATGAAAAGAATGTCGTCTCGACTTTCTTCCTCTAATCTTCCGTCCTATTCATCTTTCACTTTCCTACTCTTTCAGACCAGAACCAGGCTTCCTCTTCTTATTAGCCCAGACGAGTCGTATCACAGGTCAGCCATAAGTTACTTTACAGGTTCAGTGTAATGCTAAACAACACCTACCTTGAAGGCAAATTGACAATTCAGTGTATAAAATTCCAAAACAATTAGCTATTCGTCTAGGCGTCTGTGCGTGCATAATTCGAAACCACGTAATATTACGTACGCTTCAAATCCAAAACTCCCGGAACAAATTATATAAGTTGCAGTCACAGTTTAATATTAAGTCAGAGTTAAATGCAACAATAACTTTCACCAACCAAGTTACAAATAAATTAGCTACCTTTGTTCCAAATAATTCAAAAAAGTTTATTGTTTTAATCTTTCAGATCACCAAAAAAGTGCATTGCATTTCCGAACTGATTATAGCTCCACAACCCACAACCACGTACAAAGAAACCATTTACAATGGTAGTTTCAAATTTCAAAAGTTCGTGCGCGAGTTTAATAAGTGCTATTTCTGATAAGGATGAATGAATTTTAGCCGGATATGGCTCGATTGAATAAATAATTTATTATGTTTAAATTTGATAAAATTTAATATTCAACCCTTCGCAAGTCACTTTACGAGATTTGAAATAGAATCCATGTATCTTTTGATACAAAATACGTCAAGAAGAGGAGGACTGCGAAACTAAGTAGAATGAATCGAGGAGCTTAATGAAGAGCATTTCTTGGAAGACCGACCGATGAAAAGTCGATCTTTATAGGGTAAACCGACCCCCGTGGGAGGCAGGTAAACGTGGCAAGCGGGAAATCCAAAGTGGGGTTGGGTGAGAACGGACCGTAAAAATTCATGAACATTTAAAATGCATCGCAAATCGCAATGTCGTGAACCCGCATCGAAAGAGCAATTTCAAATAGAATTTAGCAACAAAATATATCACACTTAAATAATCGCGCTCTGAGTTTGAATCGATGATTTGGAGATGATAAACATCTGTAATTGCTGCTTCATAGACAGTAGTGCATTTATTGGTCAGAAATTAGTTGTAGATTAGATTAGATTAGTCTGAGATTAGCAGTAGTTGGGAAGGGATGACGGGAGGAAGCTGTGTCATGCTTGGCAAATATATCAGCTTCTTTCGCATACCTCTATAGAAATTTGGTTAGATCATACTATATTATTCTATATCCAACCCTAAATTTTGAGACACGTGAGGCTTAACTTAAAGTGGCATTAAAATAAGTTGATATCGTTTTTACGTTGGCGTGTAGTGAAGGTTCTTCACGATTCTTCATTCGCCATTAGTTTCTTGTAATAATACAAGTATTTGCTAATTCAAAAATAAACTTGTGAAAAAAATTAATACAAGTAAATTGTTTCACATGTCAATGCATATGCGGGCTGGACTTAGGCAGAGGTGGCAGATTGTAACACTCCCGTAACACTCCTATTGTAACACTCCCATTGTAACACTC
>JAQFXZ010001622.1:0-11485 GCA_034694025.1 Ceratophysella scotica | reverse complement strand
TCAGTAGCTCTGTTTTGTTAAACTCATGAGCTCATTATTGCTGTTTATCCTAGCTTGGACACATTAACTCTTGACTATTTGACATAATGATTGCCTTGTAAGCCAGGTCTCTTTTACCAGTTTTATACTGTTTATTACGAAGAAGGATTTATGCCTATTAACTGATTTCCATTATATCAATAAGCATGAATCGAATAAAGCTTCGAGTTTATCCCATTGCCAAATAAGGAGCAAGCCTATGCATATGCATGTACCTGTTCTGCTGCATTTGGTAAACTTTGCAAAATAAATAAATGTTATTGACGAACCTAAATAACAGAGGGGCCTCAATGCTAATCCTCCTACTTAGCCAAAAATTTAAATAAATAGTAATAAAATTAACGATTGTTGAAATTAGGCAAATACACAGGGTGGGTTGGAAAAATTGTCCATCTTTTTGAAAAATTTGCAGCTAAATCGCTTTAAACCTAAAAATTCGTGAGCTCACCCTGTACTTCGCCTTCAACAGAAATTGTCACTCGGTTTGAGGCAAGAAGAAATAGTCAGTAGTTATGACGAGGTCTAGGTCTCAGCTTGAACCGTGCAACAAAACTACAGCTAAATTGACTAATGATGAGAACTCGTTACGTTATCTTTGTACTGCCACTTTACTTTTTGCGTGCAAATCTTGAGCTGACTTCCAATTCCAAGGTTCCTTCCAAGAGACCCAGGCGGTAGGCGGTGTAGACTCTCTTCATTAATAATGAATAAAATTTCGTGTTTTTTACGTACAAAATGCCCTTGCTACCTGCTTTAGGAAAAACTAACATAAGGCTCTGCGTATGCAATTCAATCTTAAGACAAGGAAGACGCACCGAGTTTCCGTGTCCATACTTATATTAAAATTACTAAAGACTTCATTTTCTAGCTTCATAATGCTATTCGTAAAGATTAACTGCGGAGGATCACGCAGGAGTTTCACAAAAATCGTGTCCCGCACTTGGGATTCAAAGGATTTTTTACATGCAACAAGATATTGGTATACCTTCCGAGCACAGTGGGTATTATAAAATAGCACAGCACAATGCAGTACAAATGAAGCCTCGAGGGAGGATAATTACCTGTTACCTGACTTTATACTTCAATCTGTTTCTACAGCCTCATCATCTCAAGTCTCAAGTATTGCCTTAAGTTCAATACGTACTTTGAGCTAAGTGCACAGGGCTGCCTGCAGAGAATTTATTGAATCATTTTCACTATTGCTCCTGCTTAGCTTGTTATTCAGATCAGAAGTTTGTTTGAAGTACTTATTCAAAAAGATTTTCGTGAAAAACTTGTGCGTCTCGGGCACGGGCATCTCTAATTTTCAATTTTTGAATTTTTAATGTTTCAGTTTTAAGGAATTTTTCGGTCATTGTTTCTGGACTCTGATCTGCAGATGAAAACCAGCCAGGAGGAGTAAGCGTTCAGTTCATATGTGTATACCTTCCAAAGTTCGCACCATGTGAAGACCATGCACGATTCAATCCCATATGTGTATACCAAACCCATCTAAGATGCCTTCCATATCTGTATATCATCCAAGGATTCCATCATGTTGGAATACCATCCAGGAGCTGCTACCATTTGTATATACCATCTAGGAGTTGCTACCATTTGTGTATACCATCTAGGAGTTGCTACCATTTGTATATACCATCTAGGAGTTGCTACCATTTGTGTATACCATCTAGGAGTTGCTACCATTTGTGTATACCATTCAAGGTTCCGACCGCTTGAGCTACTACTGTTTGTGTATACCATCCATGGTTCCTACTTACTACCGTTGAGCTATTATTCAAAATCCCAACCATTTCTGTAGGTATATCATTTAAGGTTCCAACAAATTCTGTATAACATTCCAAGGTGCCTACCGTTTGGGCAACCAACCATCCATGGTCCCTACCATTTGTGTATGCCATCAAAGATTTCAACCAATGGTGTATACAATTCTAGGTTTCTACCATATTAAATACTGTATCATCGAAGAAGGTTCTCACCATTTGTGTATGCCATCTGGGACTTCATGTCATGTGTATGCGTATACCATACATTTGTTTGTGTCATGTGTATACCCAAGTAAAGCTTTACTAAAAAATCCATGTATAATTAATCCATGTTTAAAAAATCCATAAGTGTACCATTGCTTAGAAATCCACATTTATACCCATTCATGCCTGTACTAAATATTCCATTTGTGTAATATACTCAAGAATACCTTTACTAACAATTCCATGTGTATCCCCATAAGCATACGCTTACAAAATATTCCATATGTGTATACCGCAGTTTTTCTGTAATGGTACAATTGCATCTGCCAGAAAACTTGCTTTAGACAGCATTGTCCATCGAACCACCGAGCATCTATATAATCCTGTTGATGTTATATTATAGGTAGGTATTAATTTCATCTTGGTTGACTCCTGTCGGGATAGAGTGAACTGATTCCCCAGCTGCCAAACACAGGTGTACTCTGATTTGATAAATTGATAGAGTCGAAAAGTGCATGCATGACTACGACCAGACCAGACCAAAAACAAGAAGTTTGCGAATAAAAAAAAAACACTACGGAAAATCTCGTAAGTCCCTGCTTGTCTTGCAGTTCTGAATGCCTAAGGTTGATCTGAGAGTGTTAGAAAATTCCCGACTAACTTCTGACTACAATGGGAGAGAATAAGCTCAGAACCTGGGATTCGGTAGACTCGTTTATGTTTATTCCAATTCACATTCACAGAATCTTGCTCAGGTTCAGCTTTTTTCTTCCTACGTTTTCTTAGGAGGATTTTTTCTCCACACGGCGTGTAGACACATGATTGCATTGTTACCTTGTCCCTGCCACGTATTCCGTATAATAAAATCTTTGGATTTTACCTTACACTTTTTCCTACGAGCTACTATCTACAAGCCAAGCCATCAACTTACACACTACTGGCATGAGGATCCACATCCACGGAACTCCTTTTACATTTTCCCAATTTGTTCTCTGAGGACGATGGAATATATCACGAGTTGAGGAATGAAAAGAAAGAAAAACTCCCGTTGCACATTCAAGACTTCTCAAGCAAATGGCTCGATTACTTCCAAAAGGAAAATAGCTGGCGAGGGAAGTCTCCTGTGTGAACCCAAGAAGACGACTTTGCCTTTGTGCAACTCAAGCGTGAATACTTTACTTACCTACTCGGATGGTGAAACGTGAACAATTTCAGGCCTTACCGACCCAATATATTATTTTCTGTAAACGACAGGCCAAGAAAACCCCAGGAAAACCATCACAGTCCCAGTCAGCAGGACTGGAGACCTACATAAATATGTTCTTTGCACAATGGGCTCCATTTCCTCCTCAGCCATTTCCTCAAACTGAATTGAAACCTTGTGTACCTTGCTTGGCAGACCGGATTCTCCAATCTGCAGCTTGGCCTGACATTGTCGGTCCTGTATTGCGATAACAAATTGCGAAATTGACGGATACTCATCCGATTTGTACTTCAACCTTGAATTTGTCACAATTTATTTGAGAAAATTCAAGCATTTTTACAGATTTTCAATAGTTCAACCTATATTACACCAATAGAAGTCAAATTGATTAAACCACAATTGGCTAGAATTGTGAAGGTCATATGCAAAGTTTTCAAAACGTCTGATTGTCGTTCTATTGTCACAAAAAAGTAAATTGAACCGCTTTGGAAATATTAATTTGGCAAAAAATCGACAAATGTTTGTTGGAATTGCTCTAATTAGCAACTCAATATTCATCCCTGCTCGGTTGTGCGGCATTACACAAATTGGCATTATGCAAGGCATTACAAACAAAGCATCACACACCATGTGACACAAATTGCAAAAAGGAAAAGACCGCAAAAAGGTCAAATATTCCGAAAATAGAAATGATTGCCAATTTTGATTTTAAGCATTCCGGTTTTGCTTAGTTTGTTGACATTGCTTAATTTTTGCAAGTTATTGCAGAATATTTACACTTTCTGAACCATTCCTTCAAATAAAATCTAAAATTCAGAGAGGTGAGCCTTCTACGATTAACATTCGTAAAACATGAATTTACTGACCGGCGTTAAATCCCGAAATCTTTGAATTTAAAACCATATTAATCTCGTCTCGATTTATTGAATTTTTTTCATTTTACTACCGCAACGCAATAGAATCTAAGCTAAACATTTACAAACCTTTTCAAACTATTCAGCAACAGCTGTGTCCACAAAAAGCTGCTCTTTAAAATACACTTTTCACGACGAACAACCGTGATGATGATCTAAGAAGATGAAAGACAACTTCAAAGGATTCTGCTCATGTTCCATGTTCATATTTTCGTGCACACATTGTAGATGTAAGTAGGTAGATATTATTACATTCTACAAAAGCTCATCTCGCTCGCATAGCACAGTGCCGTCATCGCTTATGAGCGGAACACACAGGGAGCTGGGAAGAAGGATGCCCGTACAAAGAAAAATCGTATAATTTCCTGAATGCCCATGGGCCCACATGGATTCCATTATATGAGACTATGATTACCTCAAAGATTACTCTGGCATGATGGAATGTGAAGATAGCTCCTTGCTAACTATTCCATTTATGTGGTATATAAGGGATCCAGAAACCTGACTGTGAGCATTGAATCCGGAAGGGTGGTCAAGCTAAATGCAATACAGAATACTCTTCATGGAATTAAAATTAAAGTCCAGGGCATATGATAAATTCAGGGTCGAACCTATTTAACCGAATTGTTCAAGCAGAAATTTGTTGCTAGCTGGTTGCTAAGCAATTGCAAGCTGCAGCTGAGACTTTAAAGAAATCGTGCCACGGCAGTACGCCTGTCTGCTGTTTGTCTGTCCGAATATTGACACTGACTCCAGACATCATGTATTGTACTTGTTTACAGGCCGGTTGTGTTGCACATGTATCTCTGAATGAACTGACCATAAACCCAGCCACCAGCCACCAAAGAAGATAAATTATAACCCTTTTGTTAAAGATTCTCGTGAAATTATTCTTAAAGAATTCTCAAGCTAGTTCTCTGGACCCTTCAACTTCAAATCATGAGCTAGCACTAAAAATTAGTTTTCCCCAAGGGCGAAGGGCTCACTCAATTCACCGTACAAACTAACTCAGGAACACCCACTGTGTGTAAGCTCCCTTGACTCCAAGCTTCTTAAAACTTAAACACATCTAAATTTTTAATTTTGAACACCATATATTAATATTTGATTTTTGGAACGGCGTTTTGAATCACAATCATAAGTTGTCGACCTACCCTGTGTGTAACGGGAGCATGGGAATTTCTACAGTGTATCACTTTCTTATGAATGACCACTTTTCATATTATATTGCACGTTTCTGCACAACCTAACCTAACTAAAAATATGACAAGTTGTTCCGATCAGAAAAGCATTATACAATACAAATTGTCGTGTCCGATTTCAAATTATGCACACGGGGATTGCTGATTTCTTTAGCCCACTGGTTGGGCATTGGACATGGTAAACTACGAATTTTAAACGGGTTCGTTTTCTTTCCCGGTCAACAACTTTTTTTTTTTTTTTACTGGAAATGTTATATTATGTCAATTTTTTAATTCTGACTGGTTCACAAGCACCTCAATTTTCAAAAAAAAAAAAATTTCGACAATTTACATTAAATTCTGCAAGGATCATAGGTTTGCTGGAAATAATATCATCGGCAACGGCCACTAGCACAGTCATGATGCACCAATTTTGTACGTGAAAAAACTCAGCTGAACTCACCTACCTACCACATCTAATAAATATATATAACATAAGATTTGAAATACGCAACTTTTCTATAAATAGTGAACGGCAACACGACACACGACAGGGATGATCAATTTCATCAAAAACTAAAACTTTTTCAATTTCGTGATCCAGCCATCATATCATGACAGACACGATAAGGAAAACAAAAGGTAAACAATATGCCTTGTGTCTGTCTGTCTCCCAAACCGCACCACACCTAGGGTGATGTATGATGTATGAATTCGTCTGCGATGATGGTTTCTATTATGTAAATTGGGTATAAATATAAACACTCGCAGCTCCCAAAGCCACTAGAAATATGCATTAGTGAAATCAAAGGAGAAAGGATCTTGGATCAACTACACCAGACCACAAGTCTCGACAACGGGCATTGTTTCGCACAACTTCTGCCACGCTATTATCAAATCAAATCCAACTCACTCCTCGAACGTAACCTGACATAATACTGGAGAGACCCCCACACGACACATGTGTCTCCCCATCCAAAAAATTATGCAGAATTCCAAAAAGTTTCACTTTCTATTTTGGCTTCCCTATCGGAATTCCAAATGAATGACAGGAGAATACTCTGCGATTGGCTTGTTTGACTCTTAGTACCCATTTATAGTATCAATGTAATTGTACCCCTGTAGCAGCGCATTATAATTATAAAACCATGAATGTACCATAACCCCAGACCCGACGTTAAACCCTTCAACGTAAATTAATTTCCCAGCGTGTACAGTAGTTGGTGCACGTCAAAACAGAATTGGCAAATTGCGTCAATTTTAGGGTCACATGCCTGTTTTGAGAAAGTTACTTGCTCAGAATTAGCGATGTTCCGAATAGTCTGGTATTCGGACCGAATATTCGATATTGAATTATTCGGCGGACCGAATATTCGGCCAATAGCGGTTAACCCCACTATTCGACCGAATATGCGGTCAAAATGGTAGAAGGAAAAGGCACTATTCGGCGCTGAAGACTCGGTAGGCCGAATATTTATAAGTAAATGAAGATTTTTTTTTAAACGGGTAAAAATCGGGTAAAAATCTTTATTTCAGTCAGAAAATCAATTTAATTCAATACAAAGGCTATTATCAGCTTACGGCAGAATATTCGGCCAAATTATGAAAGTATTCGGCGGGCAAATATTCGGCCAATGGCGGAAAACGTAAAACCCAACTATTCGACCCGCCGAATATTCGGGGCGTCATCATCATTTTAAAAAATCCCCAAATTCGTGAAAACAATACAACATCACTCACACAAACAACACACATACACACCCACACCGGAAGAAAACGAATTGAACTGACCTTCGACTCGCCCTCGTGATAGGCGGAGCCGGAGCCGAGAAGTGGTATCGAATGGGCTGCTGAGGTGAAGGGAGACAGTTTGGCGGAGGTGGGATGGCCATAAGAGCGGGGCAATTGGGCGGGGGTAATATGGGTGGGTGGGGATTGTTCGGAGTTGCTGGAACTTGCTGCCCAGCTGAAGCTGTATGATGCTGCATGATAGGATGCCCTGGGGGCAGTGGAACATTCCCAATCATCACTCTCCGCTCGATATTCGGCGGGGGTGGAAGGGGGAGCGTAGAATATGGCGGAGGCGGATGATGCAAAAGGTCAGGCAGATCCTGAGCCGGAGGCTGCAGATCATTCCCAGCTGTACTTGACCTTGTACCCGGCTCATTCGGGCTGCTACCCGGGTTATTCCCACGTGAAGCACTAGGATGTCGATCTCGTCTCCGCTCCCTTCTTTCTCTCTTCCGCTGTTCCCGATTCCGTTGTCCAGGCGGCGGAGCAATCGTGGGTAAATCTTCAGTCTGGGCTTCAGTTGAAATTAGGGTTCTTGGAGTCACTGGAGGAGCATTAGTACTCGTACCGGGTCGAAGAGTCAAAATATTTGTAACGAGCGGAGCTGGAGCTTGTGGAGAAAGTACAGTAACAGGAGATGCAATTCTGGAGCCAAGTCCAGAGGGGCTCGTGTTCGCAGAATTACTCGTACCTGACATGACACGGGTAGTCCCGAGGGGCGGCGGGGCAGGCGTCACGATCGTCGTGAGCACTGAATTTGGGAAGGGCGGTGAGGGGACGGGGAGTGTGACGCTGTTCCGTTTACATTTTGGCACACTTGGTCCCACCACAGGGATTACTGATGACGAGCTCATCATCGACCCTCCTCTCGAATATGTCCCACATGTCACTGTGGCAGAACTACTCGGCTCAATCCGAATATTCGTGGAGAGTGCCTGATTTTCCAGCAGTCCGCCTGAACCCATACGAGCATGGAGATTTAGATTGGGCGGGACAGGCGGGAGCCCATATTCGTTGAGCATCTGCTGCCTTGTGCTCTCAATCCTTGTCCCATGTCCTAATCCGTCCACGAGAAAAATTCCATTGTAACCCACTCCCTTGTTGGTCATGGGCTCAGACGAAGAAGTGGTCAGGCCAGCCGAAGGCTCTGGCAAGCTCACTTCAGAGCCCGAAGCCTCCACTGTTGATGTTGAGGAAAGGAGGGCAAGAGAATGCAAAGTCGTGTTTGCCGTCTGACTACTCTGGCCCATGAGTGGCTTGGAGTTGGTGGGCAAGTCTGAGTGACTGTGGGTGCTTGGCCCGTTAGTCGGCATCAGGACCACTCCTCCACTCGTACTAGGACATCCACGTAAGAAGTTACGTGAGAGAGACGTGCTCAGATTCAAGGGGAGTTGTTGTTGCTGGGTGAGGGCTGAGGCCGAAGAAGAAGATGAGTAGACACAAGGTTGTTGAGGATCCGGTAACAATAAGTTGGTCGCTGGATCAGTTGAGCCTTTGCCAATTGACGAACTCGTTCTACTGCTGCTCACATGATGAACGTGTGATGACGGACCATGCGGATTGTTGTTATTATTAATTTTCTCATCACCACCGCCACAACTCAGGTTGTTCCCTGTATTCACTCTCATTATTATTAAGCAACACCTTCAACTCGGATTGAAATTTCAACTGGGAACAATGACATCACGTTGGGTCATATCAGCTTTAGCTCAAGCTACGATTTGTCACTGTCACTAGGCCAAAAAGAACCAAACCAAACCACTTTTGAGAATTTGCAAACAATGGCTTTCCTTGGAAGCCTGATGGGGTTTTGCGGTTAGTTGTGTTTAATTTTGGAGATGAAAATGGCACTGATATGTTAGTTGCACCACAAAACCGTCACTCTTCGCTATCAACAGGATTGGCTGACCTGAAACGATCAAATATTCAATGTTACGCAATAGTGCAACGATGTGGCAACAGCCAACTACTAATTGGTGTTTGGTGTTGCTTTTTCAAAAAAGGTTAGCGAATTTTTTCCAGGAGATAACCCGTTGTTCCTAGGTAATTTCAAAATACGTAGCATGTAGCTAGTTTTAGGCAAAACCTAACCTGGTATGGTCAGGTCACGTGTTCTGGTGACTAAACAAAAGCTAATCAAAGACAACGAAACTTCAAAATCGGAAGGTCATATAATGGTACATGGGGTACAATAAATAATAAATAACCAAAGCTTGTCCACCTCGTTGTGATCAACGCTGTCGCTATTGATTCAAGTCCAGCTCCTGCACACGCATATAACATTCAATTGTCATGTTATTAAACTTCCCCTTTAATTATTTACTTTCTCTCGCTGGAGAAACTCCGCTTTCTCCGACCCTGCTCCGTGATGTAGCTGGAAGGTGGAACTATGCACACACAATTATTAATTATGTATTTCTTTCAAATTCACGATTTCACTGCGCTCTCCGCTTGCAAATTCAAAAAGAGTCGTGTATGGCACTCGCTGTAAATAATAAACGCCGAATTTAACACAGAAATGAACAAGGAAGTTCAATAAATGCAAAATTCCCTGCTACCCCTTCGCAAGAGTATAGCATAGCAGTGTACAGTGCTCCCCATTACGAATGGTCATAAACGTCAAGTTCATTTTGGTTGCTCGTATCTCGGAGCGTGTATTTTGGAATCGGGGTTGATATGTTATGTCATTATAAACTAGAACCTACCCGGGATACACAGAAGACGACGAAAAAGTCGGGTGTCGGGTGTCTGGCTGCAGATCAATCAATAATTCAATAGGGAATTTCCCCCTATTTTCCCCCACTCAGGCCGTATGATTCACAATTTAACTTTAAATTAACTTAACAATGTATTTATTTATGATTCCCCAAGTTTCGTTTGAATTTGGATCCACAGTCAACAGTATTCAGAAATGTTTCATTTCCGTCCAATTTGGATTATGCAAATCCAAGCACAGAACGAACACAGAACGTACAAAAACAAACACAGTTAACTGTACATTTCACTAATAACACAATTTCTGGGATTCCCTGCTGCAGGGATTAGTGAATCCTCTTCCTGTGCTATTCCCTAACAACCACCACGGAGTTCCACAATGCCAGGAAGGACTGGCATTATTGTTAACGCCGGAAACGCTGAGCCTCTTCCCCCATGAAGATCTCGACTGTAACTGAGGCAGAGTTTGCTGGTGAGCCGAGTTTGTTCGGGGTTCTCTTGAGTAGAATCCCAATGGCCAAAAGGCAGGCCGAAGGGGGAATCAACGTTATGGAATCTGTACGTACAGGGATATGGCTATGGCTCAGCAGAACTGTGTACAATGGTCTAGTCAAAGGAAAAACTCAGAAATTGGGTTTCAAGCAGTTTCAACTTCAACTACAAAGCAGTAGACATCCAGGCCATGCCCAAGGACTTCAATCCGGTGCTAAAGTTTAGCCAGAACTTTTGTACGCAAGCTGAAGGCATAACATAACACTACTGGGATTGCATAAAATAACCAAAACATCGCAAACTTGTTTGCATACAAGATCTATGTAGTCGATTATTAAGGGAACAGCCAGTCACGGCGAAAATATACTGGAGAAGCTATTCTTTGCCGCTGAATTTTTTCAGAATTGGAGAACTTAAAATTAATAATTTTTTATCAGATTTTTGGCTTGCTTTAGTTCTGACCTGCGTGGCAAATTGCCACTTCCATTGTCAACAAATGGTTCAAATCACCTTCTAGTATTACAGTAATTCATAGTTATATCAAATTTTCTTGAATTTTCATTTCGGCAATAATGTATTTTCTTAAAATCGTGTTTAAGTTCGTTCAAATGCAGATGCTCGGTTTTCTAAAACTGATCGATATTTTTATTTAATACTGAAGTTCCATTTGTAAAAGATATAGTTTATATAATTAATAATGAGCGATTTCTACAATTGCTATACAGGAGGTAGCTAGTTATCTTTTCTTCTTTCAACACATGTGCAAGATGCTAAGAGGTAGATAAAGCTTCGAATTTGAAAATAATTGGCAAGACCCAGCCAGGACCTAGGAATTCAATGCCATGATTTGTGGTTATGGTTCAAAAACATTCAATACACAATAATACAACCTTTTCTATACATTGCACATTGCACACACACACACGTAAGGTAGTTTTGGGTTACATATTCTATTCTTCTCAATCTCAATCTGGCCTCAGCGTGCGTGGTGGAAGTGAAACCCAGAAAATAGCATAACACACACACACAATGCATACACAATAACAGAGATTGAGATTACGTATTGGGCTTAAACTTAAGCACAACATCGGACCAATAATCTAATGAGCACTAGGCATGAAGTAAAGTAACCTCGACCAAGATCTTTCTCTTGCCATTTGCCATGCCACTTGAGGCGGA
>JAQFXZ010001621.1:0-11488 GCA_034694025.1 Ceratophysella scotica | reverse complement strand
CCTCAGCGAAGACACTTCTCCGGGAATTTCCAGCCTCACACAAAGTATCGGATGCTGGTGTCAACCTGGTCAGGATCCTGCAAATCCAACGCAACAGTGGCTCACTTGTCCAGGATTTATCAATTTCCCATTCCTGGCTCTTTACTACTTGCAGGATGACTTCCCAGTTACGGGGTGTCAGTGCATTCCACGTTGCTGAAATCACGGTGTTGCAACACGTATCGTGGACCTTATCATTTCAAAATAAAATAATTCAGACTTCATCAGGAACTTTAAAGTAGTTAAATAAATCAGTCATGATGTGCGGAGACCATAGCCCAAAATTCTTTTCTTCTTCGAGCTTTGGCCATCCGTAGACTGCACACAGTGGTCTTTTACTACAAATTACTTACCACAGCTCGAAGCAGTGCACAAAATCCCGTATTTTTTTTGCATATTCGAATTTTTTGCGAGGCATGAACCAATCGAACCAGTAGTAAAAAAAACTAGAAGACGATACATAGTCCAAAACATCGTCATTTAGACTTTGAGCAAGCGATATTAAAATTTTGTGACAACTTGGTCAAAAAATGGGGTTGATAAGTTTGTTGAAGGATTATAATTTAGGTTAGGTTCGTTTAGGCTATGACCAATGACCAATTTAATCACGAGGCTTGTGATTCGGTATTCTAATGCTAATTAAATACTAAACCGAGATGAGAATATAAGAGTAGGCTGCTAAAATTTAATTATATTATTTAATTTGCCATTTCGGATAGTTAGTATTTTGCCAATTCGGTGATTTTACTTCTAATTTTCGTATTTTCGCAAATATACAAGTTATCAACCAGGTTTTTGCCAATTCATCATTGGAACCCATGCAGAAGAGCATAATGAAACTTGCTTTTTCCAAATAGCATATTTATTTACAGTAGGTACGTTTCATCAGACACTTTAAAAACTTATAACACTCAGATACCTACGTAATTCAGCTGTGGTATTATTCAACTGATTAAAATTCCGAACCGCAATAAAAACGCTTCTCCACAATAATAAATGGGTTATCGTACTTCCGGAGATAATGTAGTACGGAAGTACGGAGTCGGGTCGGTCGGAGGTGCGGAAGTACGGAGATACGAAGTTGGGCCGAAAGTTTGCCCTATCATCGATCGGTCTGATCAACCTCAATCTACATGGTTTCAAAATGCTTTCATGCTAGTTTAGCCGGAAGTCGAAGGGTACGGATGCACGAAGTTAGAAGTTAGGCAGGAAGTGTGGAGGTAACAAAGTACGGAGGTACGACTTTAGGCTGGAAGTACGGAGGTACGGAGGTACAAGAGCGTATACAGTCAGTTATGACATGCGGTACAAAGGGCAGAAGGTACACCGGAGGTAAGGAGGAATAAGGGCAGGAGATACAAATTCAGGTCGAGGTAAGCAGGTTCGGAGGTAGTATGATACCACTTATCACCCATCCATGTATCCCACCCACTTGGGCCGGGCTCAATGATGAAACATGCCGTGGCATCGTGTGAATCTTGATTATATGGTCAATAACCACGTGTTTACTGGTTTTAGTTTCAGTTAAAGTATTTGTACAACTGTAATTGCATTCCGACATCTGTAACTGTAACATAGCACAGCACAGCAAGCCACCAAAAATGTTTCTTCATAATAAGCCTTTCCCTAGTAATGATTGCGACTCTGTGGTATTTCTGATTTTCCTTTACACAGATAAGTTCTCATCTATTTATATTCTGCGGCTGCACAATATTTCAGAAGATTCTAAATCTATATAAACTACGCTCTACTTCCTGTCACTCGACCTCGTACTTGAATGGAAACTTTTTCAAGGCATAAACTGCCATCTTTGTAATTGTACGTATGTTTGTCAAGATTCCAAGACTACATTCTTCAAAGAGACCTATTCAAAAGGTAATTTAACTTTCTCAGAAATAGACTGCAAATGGATGTATGTAACTTGAAGCCTTCTCCTCTACTTATGATTTGCCATAAGCTTACAGTGTGCATGGCAAGTAAAATGTTTGCTTTTTATCTTATAAAGGGCATCTGAGCAAGCACAAACATGCCCCCATTGACAGTTGACGTTCTGTCCGATTTGGCCCTAAATTTGCAAAGTTGTTCTTTAGAGGTTTCTGAACAGCTTTTCCAAAGGCCTCAGCAAGATTCCATGATTTATTCAACCTTTATGCAATTTTTTACGGGTTAAATGTTAAGACCTGTCGGATTTGGATGAACCTTAACCTTGGCAGAACTATTCTCTGAACTGAACTATTCCAAGAAACATTCGAATTGGGCTCCAAAAGATTCGATTAATTGTTTAGGCATACAAAATTATTCAACTTAAAAATTGTTTCCCAAAAATATTTTTTAGCGGTCAAATCAAATTACGATTTTCTTCAGCCCCATTTGAAGGTCGCTCAGAATGGTTTGGAAAATATTTCTATCAAGTTTCTTGCAAATCGGGCAGATTCCTTACATGTGATCCGTGCAATAACAATAAGGACGAATTTCTAACGGACAACCCAATCATAGAATCTTGTTGAAGCATATAGAAAATCTGTTCAGAAATTAGGAACAACGTTACAAAATTTTTAGTAACATTTTGTTCCGACGTCCTTTCTTGAAACAATGAATTTATTTCATGCAGTTTGTGGAGGTCACACATTAGGCATGCATTAGAAGTAAGAAAACAACTCTACTTAGATCTTCCATTTTATAGGTTTTATGAAAATTCAAAGCAATAGGAAAACCTTGAGTTTCTGTTTGTTCTCGTGTATTGTTTTATATGATATGTGGCATGATTTTGACATTGTAAAATCGCCTAACTGAGAATCTCTCTATTTCTATTTTCATAGAAAGCAACAATGCACATTTCCGAATCAAGTCCGAGGAAAGGTGGAATAGCAATCATCGGCGTCAGCGGCCGTTTTCCTGGAGCCAACAGCGTTGACGAATTCTGGAGAAATTTGTTAGACGGGAAAGACAGCGTGGGTAAACCGCCCAAGGAGCGATGGTACCTTCGCGGAGATCATGAAATCGAAAGCGGATACATGAAGTGTCGTTTGGATGAATTCGACGGGGATTTCTTCAGCATCACCCCCAAGGAGTGCACCTTCATTGACCCACAGCAACGAATAATTCTGGAAGTCTGCTGGGAGAGCTTGGAAGATGCGGGCATTCCGCCATCAAGACTCCTGGGTTCCACATCCGGCGTCTTCCTAGGATTCTGTAACAATGAGTACATGTTGTCATTGGGACAAGTGGCTGACAGGAAGGATCATATTTATGAACATATAGGAACCACCTGGAGCGGTACTTCGGGCAGGTTGTCCCATTTACTTGGCCTCATCGGTCCATCTCTGGCTGTGGAAGCCACCTGCGCCTCATCACTCGTTGCCATCCACACAGCCTGTCAATCCCTTCGAAATGGAGAGTGCAATTTGGCTCTATCTGGCGGAGTTAACGTTCTTTTGGAACAACCACAGAAGTTCCCTCCGGCCATTCTTTCCTCACGATGCAAAACCTTTGATGAACGAGCAAACGGGTTTGCGCCTGCGGAAGGATGCGCTGTTTTCGTGCTCAAGAGGTTGGAAGATGCTGAAAAAGACGGAGATAGTATTTTGGGAATCATCCGTGGCTCGTCTATGGCTCATGATGGGAATACACTTGGTCTGGCCACACCCAATCCCATCGTTCGGGCTAAATGCATCTTGGACTCGATGCAAATGGCTGGTGTCGAACCTAAAGACATCGCCTATGCTGAGCTTCATGGAACTGGTATGTCGCCATCTGTACCAATTGATCGCTTATTGCATGGCTAAAGGTAATTCAACTGTAATTAGGCGACGTCTTTTTTTAAATTAATTTCTATGCAAACGTTGCTGCAGAGCATAAGAAACTATTTAAGCGACTGACTTTAACCAATACGTACATTATTTGTCAATTCGGTCAACTGCACAAACGAAAAATTTCGGCAAAGAAATGACTCACTATTTGAAAATTCCAGGAACCTCCGTCGGTGATGTTGCTGAATCGCAGAGTCTCATAAAAGTGTTTTCCGAATCCGCCCCATTCCGGAACAATCCCTTACTCCTTGGGGCGACTAAGACAAACATCGGTCACGCCCTTGCAGCTTCCGGTGCAATTAGTCTCGTAAAAATGCTCTGTACATTCAAACACCGAGTTGTTCCCAAGTTTTGCGGGTTCCAGGCGCTCAATCCTCTGATCAAACTCGAGAAATTTGCTGGGCTTGTTCCACTAGAAACCACACCGTTGGAAGGCGTGAACGGTGGACCAATTATCGCTTCCATTAACGCATTTGGAATCACAGGGGCTGTTACAAACATGATCGTAGAAGAAGCTCCGCGTAAGACATATGATAAGATCAATGGATCAACAAAACTACCAATACATCTTCTAAACATTTCCGCAAAAACTCCTGAAGCACTCAAAGCACTTTGCGAAGACTACCAAGAATTTGCCTCAACCAATGAGTTAAACTTTGAAGATTTCGTGTATTCTGTAAACAGGACACGAGATCACTTCCGGCATAGAATCTCAGTAACTGCAAAAGACAACGAAACTTTTATCAGGAAATTAGAAGAAAAGAACTACACAGAAGGTTCGGTAGCAGCTACCAAGCAGAAAATGGTTTTTCTCTTCACGGGGCACGGATCCCAGTACGTTGGCATGGGCAAAGTTCTCTATGAGTCTTCTCCCACATTTCAAACTGCTTTTGACAAATGTGCAGAAAGTTTCAATTCCCATTTCAACACCTGTCTCAAAACCTATTTATGGGCGGAGAACGAAAATCCCAACTTAGAGACAAACAGAGCACGAATGGAAAATCCACTTCTGAGTCAACCTGCCAACTTTTGTCTCCAGGTAGCCCTTCATCATCTCTGGACTAAGGGATTTGGAATCAAGCCTGACATCGTCCTTGGACTCAGCTTTGGAGAATATGCCGCAGCGGTCGCATCTGGAGTTCTTACTTTCGATGGCGCCATGTCACTCGTCTGTAAACGGTGCAATTTGATTAACCAACTACCTGAAGGAGCCATGCTCGCCCTTTCTGCTTCCGCTCAAGCAACTTCCAGCATAGTTGCATCATTCTTAAACGAATTCCCAGAAGTCTGGGTGGACATCGCTGGACACAATTCCGAAACTGAAACCATTGTCTCAAGCACGAAGGAAACCATTTCTAAACTCAAAGTATACTGCGAAGCACTATTGGTGAAATCCAAAAGACTCCGTTCGCTCCATCCCTTCCACTCCAGAGTCTTAGATCCCATTCTAAGTGAATTCAAAAAATTCTGTCAAACAATCACTGTAAGTAACCCCAAATGTGTCTACGTCTCCAGTATTGTGGCTCATCCACTCAAGTCCAAGGACAGTTTCTCCCCTAAGTATTGGGTCAACCATCTCCGAAACCCTGTGCAGTACGAGAAGGCGATAAAAGCGCTGCTCAAGTTCAATTGCACACACTTCGTTGAAATTGGACCGCATCCCGTCCTCTGCAACTTGACACTTTCCAACAACGTCTTTGGGAGCGAGAACGAACTTGTACTCTGTCCATCACTTCGTCGCAAGGAAAACGACTGGTCAGTTTTGTTGGGATCACTCGGGAAGCTGTACGTGGCCTGGAATGGAACTATTGACTGGAGAGGATTGGGGTCCGAAGGGCAGCAGAAGATGACCATTCCGCATTATCCATTTCAACGCAAACGACACTGGATGGCAAGCACAAGAACTGACAATCCGGTCGAAGACCTTCTTCATCCGCTTCTTGGCTTTAAGTTGGACGTGCCAAATCCATCTGAACAAAGGTTCACAAATATACTAACAACATCCACAGCCTCCTACCTTTCCGACCACACTATTATGGATCAAGTTGTGTTGCCAGGAGCGGCGTACTTGGAAACAATCCTTGGATACGGACACAGGGTACTTGGAAGTCCATTGTCCAATCTCCTAGTCGAAGAACTCCAATTTCTTAGTCCGCTCGTTCTGAGTGGCGATGCTCTGAAATACAATTTCAACATTTCGGGAGAAGCAGGAGAGGGCAGCCAGGACATCGAAATTTTCGGGAAAAGACATCAAAAACTCTGGACGAAGCTTTGCACAGCAAAACTGTACAACCAAGTCAGCGACGAACTAGCAGTCCCGAAACTGGGTGATTTCTTTGGCGCCAAATCACTCGACTCAGTCAGCATTTATGAAACATTCCAGAAATGCAGCATTGCAATGGGACCTGACTTCCAAACCTTGTCTGATATAGAAATCATCTTTGGTTCAGAATTACGATGCCGTGTCACTGGAACATGGACAGGTGATTATGTCGTTCATCCGTGCATTTTAGACGCGATGCTCCAATCCGCATGGTACTTCAACGTTCAAGAACAGCTTTCAGAACCCGGTCTTCCGCTGACTCTGCCCAGCGGCATCGAACGGGTAACATTTTGGGACACACCGACTTCCCCATTTGACTTTACTATTCAAGTACTCGCCGACAGCAGCGTGGTTCTCTACAACGCCGGTCAGCCACTCGTCAAAATGGAACGAATTCTTTTTGCTCAAGTGAATCACCAAGTATTCAAAACCAACCACCAAGCCCATCCCACCATCTACCACGAGAAGTGGATTAAGGTCCTGACCTCTGTTTCACAGAGATACAATACTGAAGCTGCTCCAGCTTTAGATAAAAATTTAGAATGGGTCAAGTCGATCACAGAACAAGCTGTTAAACAACACGCTGATTTCAGAGAAATCGATGCTCGGAACCAGAAGCTCTCCTATCTGTACATTCTCAGGACTTTCAACAAACTCGGCTGGGCACCCAAGGTGAAAGACAGCCTAACTGCTCAGACCGTATTTGACACACTGGTTGTAAGCAAGCGGCCAGAATTCCTCAGAACAATGTACCGATTCTTGGCAATCCTCGAAGAAGAAGGTGTTCTCACAAGGAGTGGAAAGAACACGGAAATCCTGGACATAAATGACGTCTTCACAGTAGCTGTCCAGCCACCCAACCTGGAAAAAGTTGAAGATCTCTTGAAGTCAATTCCAAAACCAACTGACTCGGATTATATTGAGTACCGCCTTCTGAAGCATTGCGGTCAACAACTTGTGGAAGTCTTCAAAGATGAACTGCATCCCCTTCAGCTCCTTTTTGACACACCGTCAGCCAATGCTTCTCTGCTTTACCAACACGCAAACTTCTCGAAGATCGATTCGAACACCATTCGCGCTCTCTTGGAAGGCGTTCTTTCCAACGTTAAAACGCCAGGTGCCGTTCTACGCGTCTTAGAAATTGGAGCTGGTAGCGGTGCAACCACACAAGAAGTGCTTTCCAAATTGAAATCCCTCGGAGTTCCATTTGAATACACGTTCACGGATATTGGACAAGCCTTCTTGACAGAAGGGGAGCGCAAATTCAAGGCACATAAGGACAGCATGGTATTTCGACTCCTGGATATCGAAAAGGACCCCAAGAACCAAGGATTTGCACCAGGTGGCTTCGATATTGTTGTAGGTTCCAATGTATTTCATGCAACAGTTGATTTGAAGGCTACGTTGACCCGTTGTAGGGAACTACTCGGACCACGTGGCTACTTGTTCGTCACAGAGCGCATGGAGAAATATCGTCTCTTCGACCTTTCGTTTGGACTACTCGACGGTTGGTGGCGATTCAATGACTTCAGAAACGCCAATTCTCATCCGCTCATTGATTTTCCAACCTGGGAAGAAGTCTTGGGAGCAACTGGATTCTCCGAAACCTTTTCAATTCTTCCTAGCGGCTGCTTCGTCTCAAGGTCAATGAAAACTTCAAAAGCCTTGGTTGAACATCCTGACCCGGCAAAAACTTGGATCGTCTATAGCCTACAGTACGGAACTGACGTCCAAGAACTAGTTCGACAACTGAAGGAATTCAACGTCAATCTTATTCAAGTTCGACCTGGTGCAGAGTACAAGCAAGAAGAAAACAGCGCCACAATTCGTGCAGGAGAATACACAGATTTTGAGACGCTAGGAGATTCACTGAAGAACGTCGAAGGAATTGTTTACATGGCGAACTCTGACAATCACTTGAAAACTGAACAAAGCTTTGAACAACTTGAAGCTCTTCAGCAAATAGCAACAACTGGTCTAATTAACCTTCTGAAGGTGCACACACTTCGTTTGTCATCACATCGCTTCATTCTGGCCACACGGGGTGTCAATTCCGTTACTGGAAACGCAAACCACTGCGTCTCTCCGTTGTACGGAACCCTGCAGGGCATCATGAAGTCCTTCATCAATGAACATACAGAATTCCAATGCTCCGTAATCGACTTGAATCCTTTGAGCTCTGACCCTGTAGCCACGGCTTTACAAATTATTTCTCAACTGTGGGTAGCCGAACTACCCAGAACCATTGCATTCCGTGGAACCGAAGCTTGGGAACCCAGATTTGTACCTGTCCCACAGACGAACGAACACGGCCTGAGCATTCCCACATCTGGAACCTACCAAATCGTGGATGACTGCAATGTCAAGAAAACCCAGCTGAGTGCAGCGGATCTTAAAGTCACAATTGAATTCGTTGGTCTCAACTTCAGAGATATTCTACTGTCAAACAATTTGCTCACAGGCTTCCCTCGTCATTATGGATTCGAGTTTGCTGGAACCGTTTCAAATCAAGGGACCAGCAAGAGATTCAGAGTAGGGGACCGTGTTATGGGAGTAGCAAGCGGTGGCGCATTGGGTAATGCCATTGCCATCAAAAACGAAAATCTGCTGCTTAACCTCCCGGAAGGCATGAGTTTCAAGGAAGGGGCCACAATTCCACTAGCATATGCAACTGCTTACTACGCACTCGTAACTTTGGCGAAACTGAAGAAAGGCGAACGAGTCCTTATTCACACTGGCTCAGGCGGTTTGGGTTTGGCTGCCATTCATGTCTCCAAATGGTTGGGATGTGAAATCTACACGACTGTAGGGAACAACCGGAAACGAACCTTCTTGAGAAATTCACTTGGTTTGACGCACGTCTACGATTCAAGGAAACCCGCTTCCTACTTCGAAGGAATCTTGAAGGATACAAATGGCGAAGGCGTCAACGTCGTTCTCAACACAATCACGGGGCCAGGATTCATTGAAGCAAGTGTCAAGTCTATGAGCAAAAGGAATGCGCGTTTTGTAGAACTGAGCAAATTGAACATCTGGACAACAGACCGAGTGAAGAAACTTCGACCAGAAGCTGAATACTGGAACATAGATCTTGCTGAAATCATTGTTGCTGGTTCACCACTGATTCACGAAGACTTGAAATCACTAGAAAAGCTGTTCCAATCTGGTTCGCTTAAACCCTTGCCATCCATCTTTTATCCAGTTACTCAACTCCGACAGGCTTTCAAGTTCTTCCAAGGCGCACAGCATATTGGGAAAATTGTGATTGCTGTCACCGAGAAGAAGCTCTTCAACCCAGAATCCACGTACATTATAACGGGTGGAATGGGAGCTATTGGTCTCTGCACGTGTGAACTCATCCTCGAGAAGGGAGCAAAACATGTTGTCTTGACCGGGAGAAGTTCGCCAAATGAAGAAACTGAACAAAAACTAGCTGAACTCCGAACCAAAGGAACCATTACTATCTTCAAAGGTGACATTGGAGATTACAGGCACTGCAAAGAACTGGTGGACTACGTTGCAAGCACACCCTGGTCGCTTCGTGGAATCTTCCATTCTGCTGGAGTTTTGGCTGATGCTCTTGTCGTGAATCAACGCTGGGAGAACTTCCAGAAAGCATTTAAGCCCAAGGTCATCGGTGGCTGGAATCTCCATCATTTGACCAAACACCTGGACTTGGATTATTTTGTTTTATATTCGTCCGTAGCAGCGGTAATCGGTGCACCTGGGCAAAGTAGCCATTCTGCAGCAAACAGCTTCATGGACGCTCTGGCTCATCATCGTGTTGAGGAATGCGGACTCAAGGCCCTTTCCATCAACTGGGGTCGTTGGGGTCAAATTGGAGAAGGTGCTAGCATAACTGGTGGAGTACACGCCAAAGTCCATGAACTGTCTCCCGAACAAGGAATTGCTGGATTGGAAGCTGCCTTGAAGCTGAGTGAGACTCAGGTCTGCATTTGCGACATGGAACCAGACATTGGAGCTACGCTCTTGCCCAAGCTGGAGAAGTACTTTGCTGGATTGTTGCAACACCCTGGTACTGAAGAGAAGCACATCGCTTCCAGGAGACCCAATATCAAGTCCTCCGCTTCCAATTTCGAATCCTTAGTTGGAAATATTAAGGAAATTCGTGGTGATTCAGACAAGCTGCAGGCAAAGGTCGAAGCCCTGGTCGAGTTTACATTTCGATTCTTCTCTGGAAACACGGGCGAGAGCGGGAAGATGGACAGAAACTGCCTAATGAGCACGATGGGAATGGACTCACTTTTGGGCATGGAAGTACGAAGCAAGCTCTCCAAGGTTCTCGATGTCAACATAACGATGAGTGCCTTCCAAGCGCATAATACCATCACGACTCTATCCAAGCATATTCTGAAATTGCTCCAGGAAACTAAGGCTTAATTTTACAAACAATCCAACTTGAGGTTTTTTCATGCAATTCCTAAAGACCATTGACCAATTCTTTGACTTTAATCAATATTCAACATCAACAGTGTAAAAGTAGTGCACTTGAACGTAGAGCATTGTACTGATAGAGATAGGCGTTTTTTATCGGTAATGTATTGAGCTTTAATAATGATCGCAATATGATCCTGCTTGTGTTGTTGTATCAGCAAAAATATAGAAATACGAAAATATGTCAAACTGAGTGGCTTTGTTTATATCAAAGTTTTAAAAAAAAGTGTCTTAAAAAGACACAAAGTTCCTGAAGAGACCGAGTGCTGTCAAAGGTTTATTCTAAAAAAATTATTTCCAAAACTTAAATGCGTTGTTTAAAATTTTAATATTTCACAGTCAGTTTGAAATGAACTAAGTCTTCTTTGCAATTCAGTATCTTCAGGCCCTCCTTTCGAATTGCTAAATCTTCTGTAAATAAACAGGCATTGTATTTAAGTAGATGCGTAATGCTCATATGATGTAATAATTATAGAGGAAGCAGGAACCTGAATAATTTGTATGTCAATTTCTACCTAGGTCAGGGTCACCAGTTTTGACTTTTGAAGATATGCTAATGTGGAACCCGATGCGGTGCTAATTCTGAAAAATTCGCCCATAAGCGGTTTTGTTAAACCGGAAATTTATATTAATTTTTTGAAACATGTTAAAGTAACTTAAATGAAAATATTTGCGGTTGAGTTAACTCTTATAGAACTAAAGTAAAACGTGAAAAAATTTCAAGGCTCTAAGTACTTTTGTTCATGAGTTCCATTTACAAGGACACTATTTATTGAGCGCCCCTCGCGATTCACGGAAGGTTCGGCAAAAGGAAGGTTTGGCAAAATCAGAAAAGTGATCAAAAACTGAAGCCCTGGAAGGT
>JAQFXZ010001620.1:0-11492 GCA_034694025.1 Ceratophysella scotica | reverse complement strand
GGCACAGTGACGGGAGAACCGACCAGCGCTCTTTTGACAGCTGAGTCCGTGCGTACCGGATGGGTCAACGTCACTTCAACAGCGGCACTTATGGGGTTTGCAAAGTTGGGTTCCGAGACGCAGGCCCACTGCAATTCTGACAGTCTCGGCGTCCATGAAAGTGCCCAGGTTCGGAAAAGGTAGGGCTTGAAGCCTTGCACCTGATTACCTACAGCATCCGGCCCGGATGCGGGCCTGGTCAGCGGCTGTGGCGGAGGTAGAAAGTACTTTGGAGGACAATTCTGCCAAGATGGGTTGTTCCTAATCCCGCTGGAGAAGGGATTCCGGAACCGGAGCCGAGTTGCTCGCACGGGACCACAGTAGAAGCGCTTCCGGCCTGTCCGGGTCTTCTGCGGAGAACTTGGAGCCCAGAATGTCGGCAACAAGGTTAGCAGTGCAGGCGATCGAAGCCAAGAAGGCGGGGACAGCGAGATCACGGGCACTGCGAATACCTAAGCCGGCTCTGGACACTGGGAGTGAGGCCTGGGCCCATGCCGTGTCATCGAGAGAGCCGTTGGTAATGGCTTGAAGGGCAGTTCGCATGACTTGGTCTAAATCCGATAATAGATGGGGTGTCTTCCAGGAAGGAGAGCACCTCAGAAGATAGACCATCTTCTGATATAGATATAGGGATAGAAAGGCAGTTCTTCAACAAAAACAGGGCTGCATGGGGCTCAAGTGACCGTAGGCGTTCAGCGAGGAGCCGGATCTTGGCAACCTTCTTCTCCATGAGCAGAGGGAGGGCTTCGTCTGTTAGGGGAGCTCCGAGTAACTCAAGTTGGCGAGGCCGGAGTACTCTGACACCCGGGAGCAAGTCGGAGATGGATTCGACCTCCACTTTGTCCTGGTCACCCATTACGCAGAGTTCACATTTGCCCGGGTTGAGCTGGAGACCGACGTTTGAGGACAACTGAATCACCCTGTGCAGGTCAGCCACTACGACCGCCCCAGTGTCACCCAAGGTTACGTCGTCCAAGTAGTTGGCATTAAGGACGGATTTGAGGGCGAGAACCATGGGGTGGATAGCCAGGCAGAAGAGAGCCGGAGCCAGGGGGTCTCCTTGTTGCAATCCCACCTCGGAGCTGATAACGAAATCTCCAAATAGCAGTTGTGAGGGCGACGAGTATGCCTGAGAGATGAAAGGGTAAAGGGCTGGGACGTGGCGTCGAGCACCTTCAAGTACCGTGCTCCTGCAGACAGTGTTAAACGCGTTTGCGTAGTCCAACTTGAGAAGCAGACCTGGGACACCGGACTTTACGAAGAGTTGGGTGGATCGGTGAATAGCCTCCGCACCACCTGGGGTTCCGTATCCCATCTGATGAGGCTGGAGGGAGGGTCGAAGAGTGTCCACCACCGAACTGCATGAAAGCTTCGTTGCAATGTGGCGAAGAGTACATCCGATTGCAATTGGCCGGATACCGCCGCACTTCTTGTTTAGAGCGATTAGATTTGCCCCAAAGAGAATGGGACGGGCCTCCTCGTGTACCGAACCGGATAGAATAAGGTTGATGACTGAGGTAATGGCTTGCAGTAACTGAGTTCCAGCTTCTCCTGATTGTTGCGCGGTAAGGTCCTTCAAGTGCTGCGGTCGAAGGCCGTCGGGGCCCGCGCCGGAAGCAGCTTTGAAGCGACGGATAGCGAGAGAGACCAAATTAGCGTCAACGATTAGATGGGGATCACGAGGTGGGTCCGGGCTGACAACGACGCCTATCGATTTCGGATGTTTAGGGGCTAGGGCATCATAGGACTCCTGGGTAGCAGGGAGGATTCCATCCAAAGATGACATTAGGCGGACCGCTCCAGTGACGTCGCAGTCAAAAAGCTTCTGCTCGACCAGTCTTTTCAGCCTGGAGTTCGAATAATCTTCATCGGACTTGGTTGATTGGCGGGCTTTGCGAGTGGAACGGGGGATGGAAGGAGCTTCAGGTTGTGCTACTTCGGCTTGCCATCGAACCAAATTTCCGCGTAGCGTTGTGGTGAGGGAGGGTTTCTTGGAAGCAGAAGCCTGGCATCTTGAATCCAGGATTACGTGGGCAAAATTGAACAGACGGGACCAGGCCAGTGCGGAATTGGAAACTACACAGTCCTGGAGCACTTTCGTGAGTTCCAGGGCTACTTGTTTTATCCATTTGTCGGTCGGACCAGTTTTGCTTTTTGCCAATATCATTTGCTACAATCAATTTTAATGAGCTGTACCGTGACTTCATTGACAACGAGCAAAATATTTTAATACTAAGTCATTTACCATGACTCTTAGATGCTGTGGTTTATCTTGTTTCCTATGCTAGCCCTGAGGGCGAGCCTTTCTTCGCCAGTTCGTCTGTCCATTCATCAAGGTCTGGAGATTTCGCGGATTATGATCAGATCAGAATATTATAGATTATAAGCCTGACCTGAGTGCGTCCACGTTGATCCACCACAGCTCCCGTCTATTGATTTTCAGACCGTCCTATATGCTCCGCTGCTATTACGTCAGGCATACCGATGTTCAAGTTCAATCCTACTCATCATGGCACAAATGAACACATGTCAGTTAATGACACAACTCCGTATACCTACGATACTACATACTAATGCCACTGTGACCGATTACTACTGCCAAACCGCAAACCTGACTTTAGATCGTGTTGCCTAATTTGTACTTGTGGCAGATGTCCATGAACCACACAAGGAATGTACTTATTCACAAAATTTGTGTCACACGCAGTATTGTGGTATAGCACATTTTCATTTTATATGGAGTGAAACCTCTATTCTTTTCCGTACATACCAAAAAACCTGCCTGACGGCAGCTTGGGACCAGAAAGACGACGGAGACGACACAATGAGGAGACCAAATGTGCCAAGCACAAGGTTCTCAAATGGACAATGTATGCTTGGCTAAATGGATCAGGCATTCCCTCTGTTAGATCGTTTTCTGGAAAGCTGCCAATTCGAGCCAATCAAGAGGGGCAGGAAGCACTGGAATGGGTGCAAGAGTGGGTGCAAGTGCTCTGTACCTAATGAGAGCACAGGGCAAGGTCATAAAGGAACTGTTGGATGAGAAGAAAGGTAAAAGGTACTGAAACACATCGCAACAGTTGCTCGGAAAAATTGGATGTTCTACAATTTAGCGAGAAGTAGGTTAATTGGTTAATCTGGAAGGTATAGGAAGATACATGTTGAAACTTTGCATGCAAGGGGATCTACTGGGAGAGAAGCATTCAAGATAAAATGCAGTATGGGGAGGAGATATGAAACAAGAGAAATTCAATGGGTCACGATGAGCAAGAAAGCAAATGGTGGATTGGCAGAATAGCAAGCAAAAAGATGAAACAAATGAAGTTAATGAATTATATTTTAAAGGTTCAATTCAATCAATGGATCAGTGCTAAACACTGATTTGTGGATCAGCTAGTCATTTTTGCTGGTGAATTTGCTAGCATTGGTGGTTACTGGTACGAACTTGTGTATTGGCATAACAACAGCTCAACGAGACATGGCGAACAACAAAATAGACAGAATTAAGGCATGATTTGAAAGTCTAAACACGCTTCCATGCGCTAATGTGGAAGCAAGAGATATCCATTTAAAGCCATGTTACATAAAAAATGATATTCCCATTTTTCATATAAATGAGCTGTTTGACAACTTCTGCCAATAGAAGCCGGGTGCCTCTAGGCTGCTTCCGTCTAAAAATTGTTCAATTCGAGTTTTTTGTATGAGAAATGGTATAACGTGATTGGAGGATTTATTGAAATGATGTTTTTTGTTACGGATTTGTTTGTTTTCAGATTTAAAGTGGAACTAAATGTCAACATATTTTTTGTTACTCCGTGTTTATATATGCTTCTTGTGCAGCGCATTGCCGCTGCTAGTAGAATGGCTCGAAATGCCCGAGTTGCTCCACGTACAAAAAAAGCGCCAACGGACATCGCCGATCATCACATACGATCTTTCTACTACGATACTAAAAAGGCTCGTGCGGTGTTTACCTGATGTATGCCCATGCTGCCGCTGAGGCAACCTATGATATGCGAACGCGCAATCAATCTGAACCCGGTCATAATTTTTTAAAGAATTTCACGTGCAGTTCACTGCATTTTTCTAAAAACGATTCAAGTCAGCTCTTGCGGCTACTTTCCAACGACCATTTCGGTGGCTTCTCGTATGAATAAGTAGCTTTCCTATATTCTAACCGCTCAATTCTCTTCATCCATCTGCCAGACCCACTTCGGGTCAATTTATTTCTAACGTCCTAAATAAAATTTCCGTTAGACAGTATGGGTTTTGTACACTCAGTATATCATATTCCACTGATTTTAGCCTCTTGATGAACAAACTTTTTTCTATTACTCTTAGCTATTCTTATTAAAGTGTGACTGTTTCATTGGTCCTCCCGTTGCCCTGTAGTCGCCCCAAAAATATTTAATTTAGAACTGATCTAAAATGAGGTGTATCACGCCCAAGGAGGTTCGAATCCCATTTACACTGTAACTAGAGGGGTACAAAGGGAGTTTCGGTGAAAATTTCTGAACTGTTTATGGGGACCGAGTCGCAGTAGTACGATTTCGTATCCCGTAGTAACATTAAAACTGCAATGCAAACGTAATGCAAAAGAAAACGAGGAAGGAAAGCGCACTACATTTGAAAATTCTTGCTCCCATCTCTTACCATTAGACTCTTGCGGAAAACGGTTTTGAATTTTCGCGCCAAAGTCCCCAGTCAACAAAGCCAACTGGGTACCGTTAGAGGCATTGTTCGTTCCCTCCAGTATAGTGTGAATGAAAACAAACAACTTTCAAACCTCCTTGATCACGCCGCCTTCAAATCTCGAGAGTATCTCTTTTCACATTGAACTTCCCTCTCAGCGAGGAAGTCACACACACTTGACATGATCAACAGAATTTGTCTTTCACTGTTCGCGTTTCTATGGTTCGCTCGAGAACAGGATTGTATTTTAGTCGTCTAATAATATTAATACAATTTCTGTAAATAGCCTCCTCCACTGCCTATGTCCAATTTGGCGGTTCCCTCCCATTGAGCTGTGTTCCGTCCTTAACACGCGGCGGCTATAATTTCGGGCAGGATGCGCACATTTACTACTACAGTTCGATTTAGAAAAAGAGCGTTCTACTTAAAGTTGTACTCCAACGCAGGACTGATCCTATTTCTTGTATCTAAGTTATGATCCAACTCACTCGGTGTCCAAGCGATTTGTACCCTATTCTTCTCGGGAAGAAGGTTGCGTGTTATGTGTTATATACATAACCCTTCTGTGCCCACAGAGTCTCGATGAAAGAGGTAGACGAGGAGGTGGAGCTAATTCACCCTTCTCGTAGAGCGTCTGGCGTCTCCTAAAAAAGAGAGGCTGTTCGTCTCCTCGCTCTCCATCCTCCTTCTGTCACTCCGACGTTACAGTTGGGCCTCTTTCTCTCTTTCGTTTGAATTAATAGCTGATCTGTATCCAAACACATAGTTAGTATTGAACCTACTCCTGTTCGCGGCGCGTAGGATAGGACGTGCAAAAGTGTGTTTAACATTACTCACCGATGTAGATATTGTTTTACATTATCTATATCAAATCGGGTATAGCAAATACTTTGCTGTATTGCTTGCACACTGGGGCAAACCTAAAATTTATATAAAGTAATATTTCGGAAAAAAGACACTTGGATGAAGCGGCTTTTTTCGTTTTGTAAGGCCAAAGAATTCAATTGTGAGTCATGTATGCATATGTATTTAATCTGATCATTCAATTATAGAAAGGGCGTGTTGCTGCCGACACTGCGTCAAAGCTTCCGTCGTCCTATTTCTCCGTCCCGATCCCGTCCTCCTCCTAGAAGGACGAAGAACTTGAAGTTAAAAGTCCAAGTTCTGGTCGCCCCCATCCTTCGTCCCGATCCCGTCCTCCTTCTAGGAGGATATTTTAAGCAATACTTATTTGAATGTGGGTTTTCCCTTTTTGTTAAGTGTGTGTGACGTGGAGAATAATGTTTGTTATGGGACAGTGGGACTGGTCTAGATCTTTGGCTCCTGTTTGGATATAGGTAACTAGGTTACTGTAGCGTTAAGAATGAATGGATTTTGTTCTCCTTCTTCACAATGAGTGTAATCTCATGTTATAGTTGGCAAAAGAAGAGAGTGGGATGAAAAGTGTAGTTAGTTGTTGTCGAGATTCCGTCGAGTGTAGACGTGTTTTGTTCTCGCTCTTCTTTTACTCAGTGGTATTCTGATCAGTACATATTTTTGAAGCCTTTTTGTTGTATTCTCTATTTGGTGTGAAATAGAATTTCGGCTTTATTTGTGTAGTGTTTGATTTCCCGTTAGAGAGTTCCATATTGTTGGTCTCAAGGAGTCAAAGACAGTCAAAGTTCTGTCATACCCAGTTAGTTGTGCATCAGTAGCTTCACCTGTTAGTCCGACATGCGTTGGTTCTCGAATACCCTTAAAATGGAGTGGTCCTTCAACATCTGTTAACTAAACTTTGATCGAGGCTCATCTGCAAATCATTGTCCTAGTTCGTAGGCTCTGGTTACAAAGTGTTGGTCCAGCTTCGGAACACAGTCAAAGGGTGATAATTAACGAAGCTTACAGGCAATCTGCGTACCAGCGGATTGGCAGTTAGTCCTAACTTGACTTTTCAACAAGTTCCCCGTTGGCCTCAGGGAAAGAAAGTTCCTGTGCTAACCCATCGAAGTTGTAAAGACTTGTGAATTTAGGGTTCTCGGCCAAAATAGGGCGTGCAAGTCAAACAGATGCATTGAGCTTGTTGGGTATTATGAGTGAATTTACAATAATCAGTACAATTCGCGGAGCAAGTGATAGTATCCCAAAAACCTGTTGTCGAGGTCAAGACAAGGTCAAGACGAGGAGAATATGAATTTTTTCTAGTTTTAGTCCAGATTTCAACGGTACTCAAATAAAACTTTAGTCTGTATTGTAAAAAATAATAATATTTAATATATATTGTAAATTATGTGTACGATTATGTGCCACAATATACTTATTAGAATATTTAATGTTTTTAAACCGACCGTTCTTTGAGCAAAGCGTGAGTGAGTCAATAAATGAAAAATAGGTAACATTGTGTAGTCGATAAAAATAAAGGGAATGAAGTAAATAAAAAGATTTGCTTTCTAGTGCGGACATTGGTCATAGCAGGCACAACCAGGAGAAATGGTAGGCTTCGTCAACTCTCGTCGCCTTATTCTAGCTATTGTGTAGTGGCAGCTGCACGGAGCTGCATGTTTTGAGATAGTGAGGTGCAGGTCCGCCCGGCCTTTGAGAACGGGCCGTGCGGCGATCTCCTTGTGTCGCCTAATGTACCTTAGACATAGCAGCAGGAGGATTCCGAATTTTCCTCCGATAATGAGAGGTGCATAAAACAGCATGCAGTCCGTGTGGAACGTTTAGGTTAGGTTCGGTACAGAGCATTTACTGTTGTGTTCTATTTCTACCTGAGCGTTAATCTGTCTCAGGAATCCTATCCAGACATCTCATCAGACAACAACTAACATAAGTCTGCTCTTCACATTCTATATTCCATTAGGTTAATATTCGACCAATTAAATAGTTCATTATAAATTTTACAAACAACAAAGTCTTCCTATTGTGCATAATACGCAATTTAGACAACTAGCTCACGTCAACATGGTCCTTCCACAACCCGATTTAAGTCCCTGTCACTGAAGTGTGTATCAATATCATGTGTACTTTTTCTGTTTGGTGCATTAACATGGCGCGTATTGGAAGCGGAATGGGCTCAACGCGCAGCTGCTCAAGGTGGTTGATGAGGTGAGAAAATATGCGAAGGTTTCGTTAGACGCGGACGTCAGGATCAGGCTCGAGCTGTTGGAAGTACTTCAAGTTAAGTTTTACGCAGTCCAAGTTGAAGTTCTCTAGCTGTGTGTAGGAGACGCTGCAGCACAGATTCAAGCAAAAATTGCGGTGGTGTTCATGTGCAAGATGCAGGAGGCTAAAAAAGGACTACAAGTACTTGAAAGGTCATTCCTTGTTCCCGGCACTACTGAACCAGGTTCATCACACGCATCTGTCAAGCTTCTAAGGCTCAACTCACCTACGTTCCGCGGCAAGGTCGAAGACTGGAGGTCATTCCAAGACTTGTTTATCGGAGGCATCGATTCTCAAACGCCGCCTACCCCAGCCCCGAAGCTCCAATGACTTAAGGCAGCGGTCAGGGGTAGCCGGGAAAGGTTGATCCGACCCTTGCAGGTAACCGATAGCAATTAAAAGGAGGCATGGGATATTCCTAAAGAGCGTTACAGTAACGAGCGCAAGGCCTATTCAGTCCATCTTCAAGCGGTTATTCGGCCAGTCAGTAATGAAGCAGAAGTCAACCTCAGCCTTTTAAGCTTTGGCTGGCGCCAC
Organism: Ceratophysella scotica; assembly: GCA_034694025.1. Lineage (NCBI taxonomy): Eukaryota > Metazoa > Arthropoda > Collembola > Poduromorpha > Hypogastruridae > Ceratophysella > Ceratophysella scotica. The sequence continues at coordinate 3,083 of JAQFXZ010001620.1, read as the reverse complement.
AAATGAGTGTGAGCGCTCATCATCTGTATTAAAGGTTCCAGTTAATGATTGGGACCATGTGTTAGGTGTTATTGTTGCAGAGCGACGTCAGTGGGAGCTGACACTGAAGAGGACAGCATGTTCCACGTTCAAAGGTATCACGGATTTAGCAAAACGTGAGGGGATTGCAGGCCATGACGGCGCAGAAGCCCTTATCAAGGTCATCACATGGCGTGTCAACTCACCATAGCGGAGCAGAGGACAAGTGCGAAGCGTGCAATGGAACTCATCCCATGCACTCCTGTGCCAAGTTCAGGGTAATAGGTCTTGGAGGGCGACAGAGAGTGGTGCGGTCCAGTTCGCTCTGCTTCAAATGTCTTGGATCTGGACATAGTGTGAAGTCATGCGAGTCATCGCGGAGGTGTAAGACGTGCAATCGCAGTCATTACACGCTTCTGCCTTCGGAAAGTGTTGGAGCTGAGAGTCCAAGGACGAGTTCAAGTCCAGTGAGCTCAAATCAGCCGGTGTCTTCGGGCTCAAAATCCGCTACAAGTATGCATATTTAGGGTAATCAGGAGGCTTTGGTTCTTCTACCCACAGCGTTGGTGACTGTCGTCGACCTGTTTGAAAAGGAATAATTCTACCTAGCGTTACTGGATGGTTGCTCGCATCAACGTTCATCACCGATCAATGTGTTCAAGCACTGGAATTATAGCAGTGAAAGGCCTACGTCAGAGTCACGGTAATTTCATCCACCTTTGAAAGATGTGGCGTGAGCTAATGGTCTAAATTGCGTATTATGCACAACAAGAAGACTTGTTGTTGTAGTTAGAATTTAGAATGTAATATTTAATTGTCAAATATTAGTATAATAGAATACAGAATGTGAAGAGCAGACCTATTAGTTGTTGTCCGTTGCTTGTTGACAGTTCTGGAGAAGTGTACGCTCAGTTAGAAAGAGAACACAACAGAGAATGCTCTGTACCCAACCTAACCTATACGCCCCGCACGGACTGCATGCTGTCCTATGGACCTCTCAGCATGGGAGGAATATTTGAAATATTCCTGCCATGCGTAAGGGAGATAAGAGAAAAGAAGAGCTTTCCGCACTCCGCACAGCCCGTTCTCATAGGCCGGGCAGACACGCACCCCGCGACCCCTTAGTGACCCAATAACCGAGAATCGGTCAAAATTTGACTTTCCATGGAGTAGAAAATTGTAAGAGAAGAGAGGAACACTTGTGTTCAATTAAAAAAAAATCAACAATGAGCTTTGTTTGACCCCCTGACCCCTGAGTGACCCAAAAACCGAAAAATTGACCTAAATAGGACTTTTTGCCTGAATTGAAAATTGTAAGGGATAAGAACTTTTGCTCAATTTAAATGTTAATTTTGTAGTCTGTTTGACCCCCTGACCCCTGAGTGACTTCAAACCGAAAAATTGACCGAAATTTAAACCGAAGTAATGAAAATTTTGTTTAACTAAAATGCTAATTATGATTTTTTTTTTAACTGACGCAAGCGACCCGAAACACTGACCGAAATATCGATTTTTTTAAGAATCGCAAATTTTGTTGACACTTGAGAATAAATATGGAGGAAATGTGACAGGCTAAAAAGTAGCAGAATTTTAAACAAATTACGGGTAGAAAAAAATAAGTTAAACAAAGGCCCTGGACGGGTTTAAGTTTGGGAAGAAAGTAAAAGTGACTGTGGAATGAGAAATTAGGAGAATTAAAAATTGTCATGGAAAAAGATTAAGTTTAAAACAGACACAGGAAGGATGTGACCGGTTAAACAATAAACAAGGAATAGGATAATGGTAAAGGTTACGGGTTGAAAGGCAGATGTTGATCAAAGGTCATGAATCGGGTCATATTTGAAGGGCGTGACCCACAGGTAACCCCGGCTTCCCAAATTTGAAAATTAAAATGAGAACATATGTAACGGGCTGAATTAAAAACTTAAAATTTGGCATGGAATTGGTGAGAAAGAAAGGATAGGATAGAAAGAGAGATGGGGAACATGTGGCGGTGCGGAGAAGAAAGGAATTTAGAACCGTTACAAGTCGAGCAGCAGAATAATGGAACATGTCATGGAAAGAGTAGGAAATAAGAAAAGGTATTGTAACTGGAACGGGTTTAAGAACGGTTTACGGGAGAATCAGAATTTGAGTAAGAATGGAACAGAGTTTAAATTCGAAAATGGGAAAGGCGTATTTGTCACAGGTTGAAATGAAGAAAATTTAGAACATGTTACGGGCTGAGAAGTCGAAGTTTAGCAAGGGTCATGAATGTGTTTAGGTTACAAAAGAGGAGTAAAAGAGTAAGTACTCCATGTTGAGAAGCAAGTCAGGCTCAGGGGCGATTCCAGGATTTTTTCCCGGATCGGCTAAACAAACCTCTGCTGAAATTGTGTTTCCCGATAAAAATCTGCGCGCACGTGCGCGCCCAATTTTTTTCGGAATCTAGGAATGAATTTGTGATGTGCTAGGAACTATTTCAACTAAAATATATTGCCCAACAAAAATTGTGCATTCTAATGAACCTCAAAAAGAATGTTTGTCCTCTTGGGCATTAGACGTCTCTTTAATTTACTAGACAGCTGAAAATAACCAGTAACAATTTAAGACACGTTTTTCAAAAGACAATGGTTTTCATAAACCATTGGAGGCAAATTGAGTTTAGCTAATAAGATCTATCTTTCTTCTTGAAATTTTAAAATCTTAGCTGTTTACAGTGAATAGCTGTTTACATTTACATGTAAACTAGCTGAAGCCCGTCCTACGGACGGAGGACTTATGATTTAGAGTATTGAACAGAATTAAAAATTACACATCACATACCGTAAATTAAGATTTGGGGAAAAGTACATTATCATTACTACTCATAAAATACGTTTTCCCAAATCATTTAGGATCTTTTATTCTAAACTGCTACCCGACGCATAAACTCTTTTCAAGATTTTCATTTCAATCATCAGCGATTCCTTTTTCTTATTTTCAACTCAAACGTTTCATGAGCTTTGCTTAAGTTTGCATCTCAACGACGGGCTTCTTACTTCTTTTTCAACCCCTCGAGTTTTCTGCATTTTATTTTATCTTAA
>JAQFXZ010001619.1:0-11501 GCA_034694025.1 Ceratophysella scotica | reverse complement strand
AAAGACGCGTCATTTGATTGGCTAATCAAGGTCACCGTGAATTACAGTTAAACGGAAGCCTGCAAAGCGTCCAGACGAAGAAGAAGAGGACATTCAACCAGGCGGATTCACCCCAGCTCCAACACGGCGCACAACGACCACCACAAGGGCACCTATACGAGTGACAACCCGGCCCACCGTGCGCACAACACGGCCACCCGTCCGTCGAACAACAACACAACGAGCACTCACGGACGAGGGAGAACTTGAAATAGAGTCCCAAGGACTTACACCCTGCACTTCTGGCACAACGACAGCATTGCTTAATCCAAACTGTCGGAAGATCACGTGCGTGAAGGGCAGCAAGGATTCAAAATGCAAGAAACCCGGAGTAGACGAGTCGGAAGAAGACATTCAACCCGGAGGCTACTTACCAAAACTGAAATGCACACCAGGCACCAAGGATCCCAGATGCAAGAAACCCGGAGTGGACGAAACGGAAGAAGACATTCAACCGGGAGGTTACGTCCCCAAAGGCAAACCTGCCCAATCTGACCCTTGCGCTCGTGGAACGACCCAGGCTTTCCTTAACCCCAACTGCCGGAAACGGGACGACAAAGCCAAGTGCATTGCAGAGAAGAAAGATCCTAAAACCTGTTTTCCTGAACTTTGTTTTCCTGGTTCTAGTCATCCCAAGTGTCAAGCCAAGGCTAAGTCACCAGATGAAACGGAAGAAGACATTCAACCAGGCGGGTTTACGCCTGCACCTAAGCAGCCTGTTAAGAAGCCGAGTAATCTGTATGACACGCCTGACACGCCGTACGGAGTCCGGCTCAATCGTAAGTTTGGCTACGAATAAAAAGTATAATCTTCACTTGTCACGCCTTTTCTAGCCCTTTCGGAATTCCGCTAATTGAACTGAATGCTTGACTATAACAAGACTCCGTCCGTCTCCACTGCAAGGAGCAACTCAAAGAAGAGCACATGAACATCAGCTCCAATCACACGTCCTCTAATTATATAAGCTATCTTTGTACTCTGTACTAAATAAGAAATTCCAAATTAATCTCAATCTTTAGTCATGCATTTAATTTGTAAACTCCTCAGACTTGGAAATTAAAAAATGGTAACAAATGTATTATGTATATAGTTCGTTCATTGCAATTGGTTTTAAAAATCAAGCTGCACACGCATGAAGTTTACCATGCTTCAATCCATGTTATGGGACACCCGGTACATATTTCTATTTTAGTAGAAAACTCCGTACAAAACAACTTTGAGCAAAAGAACTGCGTTCCAGAGCCAAAAACCGAACTGAAGGCGTTCCGATCCGTTAACGCCGCTGCAAAGCAACAAAAACAAAATACCTATGTTGTAACTTATTAATTCTAAAATGCAGAATTTCGCTGACATGTGACACAATTGATTGCATACCAAACAGGGATATCTCCATTGCGCACATTTGTGCAGCGACAGTAGTTGTTTTGATTCCGAGGCCAGGTTATGGCACAGGTCATTCCAAATGAACCCAGTTCAGCGCAACGCTCACCACATTCCGGTTGACATGCGTTAACGCAACCTATGAAATCAAAACAAAAACAAAATTCCGTAATTTTAAGAGCGCTGTTGATGACCTTGATTGCCTTGATCGCATTTTTAAGTTTGAGAGTTTAGCATTATTCTAGTCACCAATCAAACTGATAGCATGCCATGAGAGCTAAATCGAGCAAAACTGAAGGTTGAACGCAATGAATAAGGTACGCGTGGTATCCATCCATGGTGAAGGCTACATGGTTACTACCCGATTTCCTGATTTCGCTAATAATTTGTGTTGCTTTGGGGTCGGTTATAATGCGAGAACTTTTGGGTATATTCTGGTTAGGTTAGGCTTAAGTTTTTCTCATGCCCTTATCAAAATCCGGAAAAACGGGTGGTTAAAACTTTCTCCATGGGTGGTTACCACGAGTGTGTAGAAGTAAATATTATGGAACAGGCTGCGAACACCCAATAAACATTCGCAATTTCGATAAACCTACCCGAACCTAACAAGAATGTACCAAAGAATCCGTCGCGCGTTTTCGGCATAACCTAACCTAACCCAAAGTATTGAGCAGTATGTGAAGTGAAAAAACGCTTCCCAATGTGCATTTGCCAGTGGTGTCACAATGGGTGGTTACAATGCGTGGTTACAACCTGTTCCATAATATTTACTTCAACCTTAGCTTTTACTGTTTTAATTTATTGTTTATCAACTCGTGGAACTGTCAACATCTTCTAACTTTATTCAATTCGGTTGACTGACCTTTAAAGTTACTTTGAGAATTGACATCTGTGAGGCACCCGAAAAAGGAAACGACCAGGACCAGGGACAGTATCACAAACCGTTGCATGATGCAAGAGTTCGTATGCTTTCACGGATATTCCAAAGTAGACTATTGAACTAATGAATTATCAAAGATCCAAAGTAAACAGGTCGATGCTACAGTAGTGGTATGGTAGACTGGAGCACTGGAGCAGATAAATGTTGTTGTCTGTCTGGTGAACCACATCGACAGGCGATGATTAGAAGTGAAACTGAAATCCCAAGCCCAAGGTCCTGGAACTGACGTGACATCATTGTACGTAACGCCTAGGGTTTAGTATTGTAATTGTAATATTCAAACTCTGCATAATAAACACATTTCAAAGTGACTTTGCCCACACTACTCCTCCATTCCACAATTTCATTATTCGAATGTACATATTTGGTAGGAACAAACCCTAATGCTGAAACACTAGTAACGTAACCGTAACCGTAATGAAATGAATGAAAAAATTGGCGTGGACATAATGGTAGTAAAATCAGGCTGATCCCTGTGCCCTGTGCTAACGTTCGCGATGACTCAGGAAACCAAGAAAACGTAATTATGCAACAGCATCATCTCAGCATCCGGAGTGAGCTATACAAAATTAATAGTATTCCACGCTCCCACGCCCACGTTCCTTTATTCTTCTGAGTTGAGAGCTGCTGGCGAATCGGAAATTCGGCAAACAAAAAATTATATGTATTACATGCGAGTTCTAACAACTGATAACCTCTTCCTCTTTGCCGTCTCTATGCTTCCTAGAATCTGGAAGCCCGACCTCGAACGGAAGTACGAGGGTTGTTTCATTAAGTTTGAGCCATTTTGGAAAATCTGTAAGACTGACAAAAATGAATGAATTGAGTCATAATTAATTACAGTAAACTGCAGCAGAGAATTCGGGAAAATATGGACAGTTCTTGTTACAATTCTAGATGAACATGGCATTTTATAAGAGAAAAAAATTTCAAACTCTGTGCCTCTGCATTAAATAAAAACCTGCAAACCAGAAGTAGTTGGACCTCAATTCGTGAAAATTTAAGCTTTAGGAATTGCATTGTCTTTACAGGAGCGTATCAACGATTGCTGTAACGCAAAGTAAACCTGAGGGAAATATCAAAAAGAAAAAGTCAAAACAAAAATGTTCCGAAAAAATGATTTTTTTTTTTTACTTTTGTGATAAAAACTGCCTAGATGGTTATTTTTGCCCATTTTTTTTTTTTTTTGCTGTATCTGAGTAATTACTTTAAATTTTGTGAGAGTTTCAGCCCAATTCACTCATTTTCGTCAAAAGCTCTACAGCTTTTCCAAAATGGCTCAAGATAAATGAAACAACCCTCGTACTTATGCATATTCATTTTGCATGGTTGAAGGACCCTACTCGATGCATATCACTGCAGACTACCATCTAGTCTCGTATAACTCCCAAATATACAGGGCTGGGAAAAAATCAATCGAAAGGATTTTCAAAATCATTGACCAAAATCACCGTAAAATTGGCCTTAAAGTCCCCAAATCAAAATCAATCACTTTTCGCCGTCAAAATCAAATCAAAATCAACGATAGTTTTTTTTATATTTTAAATCGTTATTTTGACATCAAATCGTGATTTTTAAAATCGCCAAAAGCTGAAGATCGTGAAAATAGATGCTTCTACAAAATCAAAATACAGAATCAGGTCATTTCTCAAAATCAAAATCTGAAAATCAAAATCCCTTAAGATTACAAAAATCACGATTTTAAAATCATTGATTTTGCCCAGCCCTGCAAATATATTTTAAGCCATTAATTTTCGTAAAACAGCGAAATATCACAAATAAATCAGCGTCAATAATATGGACTTGATTCCGATTTTCTAAAATTTCCTTTAAACGTCGTCGAGTGTTTGATAGCTAAATGGAAACTATTCGATAAGTAGTCGTTTCTTCAATTAAACAGTTGAATTCACGCATTGATAACATATTTTATTTACCATATGTGAATCTGGACTGGACCACGTACACTAGTCTTTATTGTTAGTCGTCATTTCTGGAATCAATGGTACTTCAATTAACACAGGCAGTATCAAATTGAGAAAAATGAAATTATTTTGGCTTCTGGGAGTCGAAACCATATCCAAAGGATGTTTAGAGTTGTGATACATCTTCATCACTTTATTTTTATTCCAGATTTCAGGCACCCTCCACGTGTACACATAAAGCTAGGATAGGAGTTAGGTTAGCAAGTTAAGTGTAATTTCACTCCTGTCACACAACCAGACAGGACATTGCTTTGTAATGACTAGGAAGTTATTGTTGACAGGCACATGTACACAAGTTCAGCCATTCATTCATTCCCAATGAATATCACCTTTAGCCAAATAGGTTTACATATTAGTTAAGTAACTTAGGTATATGTATCTTGATTATCATGTCATTGCATAAACGTAGTTGATTTAGGAGTAGAGTATGTTTGTATTGTTATGTTGTGTTGAGTGAATAAGATGGCCGCTGCAGAATTATGAATGAACTTGATGAAACTGCTTCAAAGCTTCCTATTTTGAGAGTACAAAGGAGATCCGCCAGACGGCGGTCCACGTCGATTCCCATGCGCTCCATTCGAGTAACGGGAACCGGGACGGGACGGTGAATGTCGGGATGGGACTGTAGCGTAGTGGTCACTTCCTCCATTCGATTCAGCCGACATGCTGCAAAATGCACAGGATAATTGGCTTTAGACTTCATTCAAAATGAAAACTTGAATTTATTGGGCGCCCTCTTGTGACTAGACGTGTCAACTTAATGTGACGCTAAAACAAGAAAAAGACCATGAAAAAGCGCCAAATCCTAAATCCGTGGAAAACGAAAGTTAGTCGTCATTGCCGATACCCTTTATGGTATCCTTAACATCCGTTATCGGTGTGACCTTTGGAGGTTGGCAATTTGACATTTGAGCCGGTTTGAACGTTCGCCATCATCGGTTTGCTAGCAACTATTCAATCCTTTTATGTTCGTATGGTTTCACCTGTAAATGGGTTTTCCATTGAGCGAGTATCTTGATCCGCCATATTGGCTCCCAGCCCATGACCTGTACGGGTCATAATCTTCGAGGACGGAAGGCTCCTTCTCAACCAATTCAGTTCTTGTGCATGTACAGGTCAAGGCGGAACAGAGGAAGAGGTTGATGAGGAGCATGAGTAGGAAAAATACACCCAGAACGATGGCTAGCCAAAGTAACCACTTGGGACAGATCCCCGTACACGGCTCATCCTCAAAATTTCTCAGTTCCTCAACCTCTGATTTATCCGAAGGGTCGAGGACGGAGACGGTTGTTGCTGCAAGGACGGACGTTTCTGTACCGGTTGTGTCTCGATCGCGTTCTGCATTTGAAGGGGCTATGAGTGGGGCTGGTACGCTGGTACAGACGGGATTTGGGCATTTGTCCTCTGTAAATTGAACATTATGAAATTAAACTTCTAACAGAATTTGCCAGTCACGCGATCGCGAAGTACATCATTGCATATTGAGATGACTATGGCTAAACGCAGGTCCTGATGCGGACTAGACTAAGACTAAGGCCAGATGAAGATGGGATTATGGCCCTACAAGCAACCACGATCTCACGCTCACTTTCACCTTTCACCCTCAAAAAGGAATTTGGAGACAAGTGAATGATTGGATTCATCATAGGCTAATGATTTAACCAATTATGCCAGCGGCTGCAATTTTGAACAATGGAGATGAAGATAATCAATTATAAATTATTCCCAGTGAGACAACGCCGCAAGAGCTCATTAAAGATGCGAAAGGCTTCTGCTTAAGCCGACAATGCCCCATTCGAAAACCGGTCGATATCATGCAGTGACCAAATTCAAAGTCAAGTTGTGTACTCGTAAGTATTTCGTTTTTCATAATCACGTATGGCGTTTATGCAGCTTTTACCCCAAGGTGCTACTGTACAGTATGCGATATGCGATTAATCTTGATTTTACCGACAAAAGCCAGGCCGATAACAAGATGTATGACTTACCCTTACAGAGCAGAACGTCACATTGAAAATTGAGTCGTTTTGAATCAGCAAAGCGGAACATGGAGTAAATAGTGGCTTCTGCTATTTGGTTGTTGGCCGTGTACGTCCATCTTGACATCACCCCTTGTTCTGGACATCTAATGTGAATAGAAAAATAAAGCTTTAGATTGATACACTACTCATAATACTAACGCAGTGCTCAAGGGCTTCCAAGCAAAATCCACTAAAATGTGACACCAGAAAGCGTGCAGTTCTATAAGCCGCGACACCAAGAACAGCGTAACCAAAAACCGCAATACCGATTAGGTTAGGTTTCCGGTTGTCGGTTATGCGGCGGTTATTTAGCTGTTTTTGATGGTTTTACTGTTTACTTTTACGGTTTTTGGCAGTTTAACCTGTAACGCTAAGATAAAATCAACGTAAGAAAAATGATACTTGTGCGTGGTGGTGTTCGCTGTTTTCTGCGGCGAATCTTGTTTCGTTTTCGATATTCATGTCGATTGTCGATTCATTACGCTTTTTTATGCAATTTCTCCGCGCCAAATACTCAAGGACTAAGTTAACGCATATAGCTAAATTGTCAGATGGCGTTCACGCACAGGAAATTCATAAATGGCCTCCGCCATTTATCATCATAGATCATAACGCATAGCTGCATTGTCAGATGGCGTCGATGTGCATGAACTTGACAAACATGGCTTCCGCCATTTAGCATCATAACAAACACAGCCATGCTAGAGGCTCAGATTGAATGAACGCTAAACAATGTCGGGCTGATTTTCGCTAAAGGCCTCACCCGTTCTGGTCGACGAGAGGAACTGAGTTGTTGTTTCCAAAGCTAAAGCATGACCTGACCCTGAGGGCCAAGTCGGGTGCTTTAGAAAGCTCAACCCGAAGTTTGTACGATCGTCCATAAACAACTTCAGAAATGTAGCGATGTCCATTGTAAAAACCCAGCTTCACACCGCCCGTCTCGTTCTTCCTGAAAAAGTCAAGTCAAAACAGACATTCTTTTCATCTTATCACCAATCATTTGAATCCTGGTGAAAGAAGACATCCACAATAAAAACTTCCATTCCTGCCCCGCAGACTTGGACAACTAATTTAAAAATCCAGTTTTGTGAGCTTGACGAGTGCCAATCTCCCGCATAGTCAATCTAGTAAATGAAGCACCAAGGCGAGAGGCGAGTCGTGACCAGAATTGGTCATTAAGGATCTTTTAATTGTTTTATATCATTGTAAGTGGTGGTTGTGCACAGAATTCTTTGAACTTGTTTCCTATCTGAAACGCCGGCTATGCATTAAATTCGAATTTAATTAACAGAAGTCAAATCGTCGCATTTTGAAGTTTTTTTTGTCAGTGCCAGTTTTTTCTATTCAAAAATTGCTTATTAGCTAAAAGCTCGTCCGAATTCCGAATTGCCCAATTTAATTTTCTTCGTTCAAATTGGTGGTTTTGTATAATTTTTCAATTTTACAACTGCACAGCCCAATCTAAACTGAATTTGAGGGTATCAGTCAATTTACTTTCAAGATGCTTGCTGATCGGCTTTTAATTTCTTCACATTTAAAAGTGAGCATTTGACCGCTGACCGAACTTTATATTGCTCTTCTCTTTCCGTAAGTACTTCAAGCCTTGCATGCATCATGCATCATGCATAATTTTGGTAATCAAAGTGAGCTTGGAAAAGGATGGGCTTGGTGTTAAGGTTAAGTCCATGTTTGATAGATTGGGAGTGTCTTGTCTACCTGTTGATATTCCGGAATCCTGCTTTTCCACAAGTGACGACGTACAACTTGTCTTCGGCCAACTCGAGAGTTCGATGAGCTCGGACGGCCAATTGAACGGATCGATCCTCAGTTCGCTGTGAATGTGAACCATTTAACATGACATCATAACTCATCTCACCTAAGTACGTAAGCCCATATCTGGAAACACGAAAATTGATGGCATTCTTACGTTGGAGAAAGTGACGCCGCAGTAGTCGGGATCCCCGGGCAGTGCGAACATGTTCAGCCGAAGCACTGTCGTTCTTGAGCCCGTCCCATTGGATACGCAAGGGGCCGTGCGCATTAGACGTGGATGAATTGTACCTACAATAAAAATCAATTGTGTTATGCGTGGATCTTGTACGCTTGCGTCCGATATTGAACTTTCGATCAATTTTTTTTAAAAAAGGGTTTCGTGGTTTGTTCATTGGACTTATTTGTCATTCAGAATTGGAGAGTCTTGATTCGCTTACCGTAGAAGGGTTGACTTGAAGTCACGGAAATGGTCATTGTCTCTCCGCGACAGCTGGCTGTGATGGTCGGTGCAAAATCGGCTGGATTTGCCTCTCCGTCGTTCCCATCTTGTGGCTCTTGGGCTCTGCATTTCTAAAAATTAAAAAAGAAAGTTTTGAATAAGGAATTGTTCAAAATCAACAATTCTTATATGCCCTCGGCCCTCGATCAATACATCTGAACCTGTATGCTTGATTTAAGGCAATTTAAGTTGAGCTAGCAATCCCGAGCCCATTGCGCTAAAACATTGTGATCGCGCATAATTTGGAAAATATATTTATTACGTACAGGTATTTGAATGATAGAAGCAAGTTTTTATAATCAAAATAAGCGACCGCGTCTTCTGACGCAGAATATTCCACGTTTAACATCATTTTTGATGTTTTATAATGCCACATCGCATTGTAGCGTTAGTAAGCTATCATAAGCTGAAACCCGAATAAGAAATATTTTATCAATATAAGAATTTGTAGTCTACAAAATTATTCCAGGTTTCTTGTTCTTGGCTTGGCACGCAATATTAGTGACCATATGTATATCGCCATGCATCACTAATTTGAAATGCCTTAAGACTCGTCAAATGCAAATCTGTAATGTAATTTGAACATCTTGTACGTTAGCTGACATAATAGGACTTGAGCTCCAATTTATTTGCCTACATTAGGTTAACCTGCAACATTTCATTATTTTTTCCACAAACCATCAAACGAAAAAAATATTTCGAATCTGAACAACTTCCGTGTGCGACGCTCAACTCATCAATTTTAGCCTCGTTCAAGTCCCAGAAGAGCTCACCTTCCTCTGCGGCTGCTATGCTACGTACTTCAGCTAAAAAAAGGCGTTGCTCCTCAATTACTTTACTTAGAATCTTGGTCATGCAATGCACTGGCACTGGCCTGACATTGTGTCCACACACACTCACTTTTGCTATTTACTATGCATCTTGAATTTGAGCGTGGGTTATTGAAGGTTATGGCGTGGTCGTCGTTGGTTTGTTTGCTTTCATTGTTTGCAGTATACATTGTGTGTTATAGACAGAACCCGAAAACGGTCACTCGCCGTTGAGACTAACCACATGTGGCTAAATCCTGCTAAATCATTATGAAGACAACCCGAATTTTCGGGTTATGGTTTAGAAACATCGCTATTAGTGATTTGTCGTTTTAAGAATTATATTCGCAAAGGAATAAGCAGTACTTACAGTATTTCAGCCATTTCTAGGTGATTCCGTGTCATTTCATGTATAATAAGTAAATGAGTTTTCTGTATAGAATCTACGAATATCACATTTCTTGGGGTAGATGTCGGCACATAGTGTGATTTCACGAACGTTTCGAGGAACATCACACAATGTGATTTGTGTCTTCATGTTTTAAAGGAAATACACTAATAATCACACTATTCTGGGGAAAGCATCGTCACACAGTGTGATTTGATGTTATTTCTTTAAAAGAATCTGCGAATATCACACTTTGGAAATAGAATTTGCCGTCACATGTCACACAGTGCGATTTGTGATTTCATGGGTTTTAACGTATTTAAAAAATATAGACCCAAATACTTCCGTTTTTGTGAAGAACCATACCTTGACGAAGTGTGATTTCATGTGATTTAATGTCATTTCCTTAAACATTTAAATGTCGCACGTCGCCCTATTTACGGGGAAAATGTGTTCACTTCACTCACACTGAAGTCTAAAAGTTTTTTATTTAAAGTTATCCCCAAAGATAACACTATTGCTAAAATACTTTATTATACAATTGATTAATTGACAATTGATTTTTAGTAAATCAATTCAATGAAAATTACGGTTACAATACAATATAGAGCTCGTCTTCAAGCATATTGTTGCTAATACTCGTTGTTTTTACAACTCCGTAAGTTTTGCTGGAGACGCTGGAGACTAGAGATTTTGTCTGATTTTACATTAGCTAAATTCGAAGGAAAATTAAAGTAGCCAAACCAGTAATTTTTAAGAATATAGGAATAATCACAAAATTTTGGGGAAAATGTCATCACACAGTGTGAATCCATGTTTTTCCATAAGCTCTGACGGTTCCGCTTGGGGAAAATTCATTTACCCTGAACAGTCTGATTTCATTTGACCGAATATTTTTTTTTGTCTATGAATTTTCGAATATGAGTTTCGCACATCAGACATCCACATCACCCTGAAGAATCGCAGTGTGATTTTAATTTATTTACTCGCAATTTATATAATATGGAGAATTAGCTTTAACATTTTTATACTATCAAACTTGTATTTTATAACAATCCTTTCCTTTATTCGGGCTTTCACTCCATAAAAATTTACAAAATAAATCCTAAACTTGAAAGCCACAAAAAATTTTATTTTAAAGGCTATTTCAAATTAACTACGCTTGAGATCATCCAGCTCCAGTCGTGTATGGACTGAATCAAACACTGAGCCATTGAAGCATTAAAATCACGTTAATTTGATGTTTGAAGGGTCACGGTCAAGGGTCAGCCCGTCGTGCCTTCAGTTCCCATCTCCACCAGATAAATGACCAAGATATCCGTGGATTCCCCATTCCACCTATCAGAATCCCAGATCTGTAGTCACGGACGCACGCAAGTTCTTCAAGCAGAAGCCTAGGCCTGACCGTGGAATTCCGCATTCAAGAATGTAAAGAGAACAATGGTCAACGTCAACCTCATTCACTCGTTTACTTCTATTTTCCTGTTTCTGACCAGAACAACAGAAAAAACCTGACTGACGTCAGCCTGTGACCAAAAAGGACGACCAAATGACTACAACCGACTGAATCTGACGTACTACCAACGACGTGTAAAGCATCACGACCAGCCGACGAAGTTAGATGCTTCCGTGGTGACGACGAGCATACGCAGGCTTGCGGAAGCATACGC
>JAQFXZ010001618.1:0-11502 GCA_034694025.1 Ceratophysella scotica | reverse complement strand
TGCAAGCAGACAGGCAAAGAGCATGGGTGACGTATTGATGACGAGGGAGCAACTTCACTGAGCTCTCTCCCTATACAAGTGTGAAATGTTCAATAGCTGCATCTATACGAAGAGTGGTTCATTAATTTTGATAGTATTTCGAACAGCTGTTGAACCAAAATAAATTAATGAATTGGCGAATTGGGGTGACACTTTTACCACATTTACAGTAATAAGTAAGTTGCATTGTCACAAAAAAGTGGGTCAACATATCTATATGGACTGGCTTTATAACAATTTTAGTCGAATTTTTTCGTCTATTTTTACCAATTTTAAAAATATTTTTTATCTTTAAATTCTTCTCATTTTTTCTTTTGAATTACAGTACTTAACCATTAATGGACTCCAGTCAAGACAATATAATTCGTTGGAATATGCTTAAACATGAGTTTTTCTGTTCAAACTGAATTTTTTTAAATGACAGAACAAAAATCACTTTTGGATAATTTACAAAATAAACGACTTCGTCCGTCCTGCTTAGTAATTTTTTTGGGAACTTTAACAAGAAACGTGCTAGTCCATATGTTCTAAGTGGAGAAAAAATTGACAAACAATCTGCAGATGCAAAGATTATGTTGAATCCTTTGACTGAAATTGTTATACGTACAAACTTCGATGTGAAAATTTCTACCCAATTTTGTGCTAAGTACAATGAAACTAAGGTATTACTTTAAATGTGGTGAAAATTTCAGCCCAATTCGTTGAGAACTCCTCGGTTTCTTCCGGTTTTACAGGTTATCAAAATAATATTAAAATAATGAAACAACCCTCGCACTTTAGAAACAGGGCAGCTGGTTGTTCCACTTACTTGAAAAGGAGCTAGCGGAGGAAAACTAGAAGTAGGACCATCAAACTCGTCATATTTATGACGAAGTGGGGCAGACTCTGGCCCCGAGAGTGAGTTCCCACGATTTGACTTTTTCCGCTTTCTCGTGCGATAGATGACGACGACCCAGGCTGCGGAAGTGCCCACGACACAGAAGACGGCAATGATGATGAAAATGATTGTCATTGCAGCATTATCTAGACTGCTTTTGCCCGCGGATGCTAAGAACATACAAGCAAGGTTTTAGGTCATTTAAAGAACGACTCCAGCTTAGGATTCAGACGTGTCACGTGTCCTTGACAAGGTAAGCTTACCAGGTAGAACTGTGAGTGTTGAGAATCCTCTGGCAGTGCCGACAGCATTCGTGAGCACGCACTCATACCGCCCTTCATCTTCCGGCTGAACGTCTTTGATGAGAAGTAGGGAGCCATTCTCAGTGAGATGATAATGCTTCTCAATCCCTTCCACTATTTGAACACCCTCCTTGTTCCACGTGATCTGGGGTTTGGGAGAGCCGCTGGCCAAGCATTCCAGAATTGCATTGCTTCCTTCTACCGCGCTCTCGTCTTCCATTGGATCACTGAAACTGGGCGTTTCTGTCACGCAAAGCAAGAATAAATTATTGGTACTACTAAGAAGATTCTAGAAAATTTAGCTGCAACTAGGAAGCGGACAATGTTCTCACCGAATACTGTGACTGTAGCGTTTGCCCTGATTTCACCGGCATTATTTCTAGCTGAGCAGGAGTAAACGCCCATGTCTGCCAACTTGACTTCCATAATGAAGAAGGAGTCATCGTTCGGCATGACATGAAACCTCCGCTCCAGGGCTGCTGGAAAGTCTTCTCCTCCATCTTTCTGGAATGCTATTTCTGGAGTCGGAAACCCTTTGGCACCACATTCCAATTTGGCGTTACTCCCCAATCGAACCGTCACGTTCGACGGCTTCTTCACGAATTGGGGATAGACTGCAGGGCAGAAGGAAATTATCAACAAAATTCATCGTTTTGAATAAAGAAATCTGCTCATATGCTACAATACAATACCTTTTTATTAAGTTTAACCGCTAAATCAACAATTTTATTAGCGCCTATGAAAGATACAACAGTTTTCGAAACTCATTTTACGATTTCGTTGTGTGAACTGTGAGGCTGAATTCAATTTTGAGCGGGATTTATGTGCCGCCAATTGTATTGCTCCTTTAAACTTAGCGTAAATTCTTTCGAAAATAAGCAGTGCTTGTGACGACCCTGACTTCCAACAACTTACTGTGAACTGTAACGTTGGCCTTGACCGAGTAGACGACGCCCAATCCGAGCCCAATGCACTGGTATCGTCCACTGTCTACCCAACTCACGTTTACTAAATTCAATTTAGAAACCACTTCCAGACTTCCGTCTTCATTGACTCGGTCTTCAGTGCTCACCTGGGATTGCTGAAAATCAAGTCAACAAACATGAAATGAATACGTGCAAAGACAGACCTCAGCTCAGCTGCGAATAGTGCCTAAAGCTTGAAGTTGAATTGTAGAATTACCAATTCTTTGGGAAGTTCATGATAGTCCTTTCTCCACTGAACACTGAGGGGCACGTTTGCAGATGACTGAAGGTGACACTTTAAGGTACCGTTCCCTTCCATTAGGAATACTTGCGTTTTCGGCTCTTCCAAAAACACGGGCTTCCGGTACTTGTCTGCAATTATATTCATACATTAGCACACGAAAGTGTTTCAGTTCGTTAGATTAAAACCAAGTTAATTCGAAGATGATTCTCTGGATTTCTGGAAAGCAAAATGATATTTTTTGAACATCTAAAATCAAATATGATTTGACACTCACCTGAGCAGGACAAGTCGTGAAGCGTGAGATCCACCAAATTCCGATTGGCGTGTTGAATTGGGAATGCACAGGAAGTACTGGGTTTCACTACCGATTTCTTGGATCCTCGTCCGCCATTGCTCCCATGACGAACTCGGGCTGTATTGCTGGATTGAACGAGTCGAGCATGAAGCCACTGACTCTCACAGTCACAAACCAAAGTATGAACTTCGGAAATTATGAGCTGGACATTGGGTAGCGGCAAGAAGGCTTTCTCTGAGAGCCACGTGATGGGATTCGAACTAAGGTTGAGAAGTCGAAGGCTCGAGAGTCCTTGAAGCGCCTCAGGATGAAGTGTATGGATTTGGTTAGAGGCGAGGTTGAGTGTATGGCATTCTTTGAGACCGCGGAAAGGAGCGACCACGTCTTCCAAGACCCAGGATAGTTGATTCACACTCAAATCACTGCAAAAGTTTAAAAAAGGAGACGTAGGACTTTATTCATGTTGAAGAAGTCGAATCTTCGTCAAAAGTAAAACTTCCTAACAAACCAAAGAGTTAAAATTGACTTTGAATTGCAAAAGACTCGTTGACTAAAGTTGTCATTTCGAAGTCACATTTTTCGGCTTGAAGGTTAATTGATATAGATATCGATGGTCATTTTTGGAGGATGATGTCAACGTTAATTTGACCTTATTCAAATTCTACCAGAACTTCACTAAGCTCTTTTGGCATGAATTTTCTTTCAGCACAATACTTACAGTGTTTCCAATTTATCCAAGGCCAAGAACGCATCATCCTGAATATCCACGATTTGATTATTGCTCAAATCCAGTGCGCGTAGTTTGAAGAGGCCGGCGAGAGTTTTTCGCGACACGTCTTGAATTTGATTGAAACTCAGGTCTCTGAAATGCACATCAAAATGAATTTTAAGTTCACAGAAATTGCAGCCATTTCCACATATGTGGTATATGGTATGTCACAGTACGTGCAACGTGCGTCGTGCGTACGTGCGTCGCGTACAGTGCGCGCAGTACGTTTAGCATGTTAGTTTCCGTTCCTCCAACAGATAATTAGCATATCGATATCGAAAGAAGGCGTATTAACTTATGGCTTAAAATGAATTTTAGCTCAAATTCGTCAATGTTGTTCATCAATGCGGGTTTTACTGGAAGCTTGTCTGTGCATTCTGGCACAGTTTGGCAAAAGCAGTTGGAGGTTGAAGTAAATATATAGTATGTAACAGACTGTAACCAAAAATTGTAACGACACATTATAACCATTGAAAAATGCATAATTGGAAGCTACGCATATACTTTTCAATGCTGTAGTTTATTAGACTAGGTTATGGCGGTGGAAACGCTCGACGGATTTTTTGATCAATTCTGGTTAGGTTAGATTCAAATTTGTCAAAATGTTGACTGGCTACAATGGGCTGAACCTAACCTAACCTAACCTAACGTAAACCAACATAACTTAACCTAGCTTAACCTGACTTGCAACGGTAGCTTTAAAATTTTATATTTCCTCAGGCCTGCAGCGTATGTCAAGCACTAATCCAGCTAGGCTTTTCAATTTCACGTCTTTGAACTTTGAGGTCTATTTCCCACATAAAATGTAATTCTGTTCTGAGGATCAATAATCCATCCTGTTCAATGTCGATATTCTCATGCCAGTGAATCAATAGAAACTTTCATCTTCATAAAACCCTAGTTTAAATTTTATTGAGCCTTTGATGGAATGGAAGGAGCCGAGCAGAAGTAACATGACATTTCACAAATTTCCGAGTTTTGTTATTATTTTGAGCTGAAATCCTGCTCCCATGTATTGACCGAACTCATTCAAGTGTTTTCTTTGAGAAGGAAAAAAGGAATACGGGTGAAAAGGAAGAGGAGGAGGATTAGTGAGTCTTGAAGGCGACCATACATTGAATTCTGTAGTTAAATGGCTCTGCCTTGAAAGACGTCCAGCACCACAATGTACCCAGAGTTAGTTGCGGGTTTGGAAGTGGACTGGATAATAGGTCGTACATCAGGCTACCCTTCTCTACCTGCCACTCTTAATAGGAAACCATGTACTTGGACACAAGGCCCAGATTCGGGAGGTGTTAACGCAATCCTCCTATTCTCAGGACCAAGGACCACAGGTTGATCATATGCTGGAATGCGAATCACGATCAATGACCAGCGCCAAGCGCCAACGAGTACGGGAAATATGAAATGGCTATCAACTTTTGAGCGAATTAAAACTATTTGTGTTCTGTTAATCGACCACTAAAATTAAGCATTTCTCGTGTAAAAGTTTAGATGCTTAGGATGAACATTACCGAAGTAAAATGACTATTTTATGTAAATAAATTGGTCTAAAGCGCGTATTAATGTAGGTATGTTTATTTTTAAATTCACTTTACGAAAACAAGAAGGCATGTTTTTTATGTGGATTTTGTGAATAACAAACTGTTCTTGAATTCGTGCTAAGAATTTCAGCCTCCTGCCTTGAAAACAGCACCACATGCCCTTAAAATGCAAGAAATGACCTTCCTAGCTTTTTGCAATGAGTAAGGCAAAGCAAATCAACAAACTGTAATGCCTTCGTTCTTGAATATGCTTTGATGCTTGACCTCTACATTGGCCATCGGTTAACCGTTTGAGGTCAAAGGTCAACCATTCTTATTCATACATCACATCAGCTTCCAGTATGCCATCGATTCTTTGCGCACTGTGTTTTTAAAAAATCGCCTTAAACCCAGGAGAAACAAACTTGAACGTTAACGTTTAAGAGGTGTTTTAGGAGAAGGGCCGTGTGAACCGCGACTGCTCACCTACTGTAACATAGATTCTCCTCCTTGGTCTTGAAAAGGGATAATTTTCTTGAATACTCAACAATTGGTATGGTAAGTAAAAGGAATTGAGAAAAAAGGGTAATGCCTGGGCCTAGTCCTATAATAATAAAGCCTTTTTTTTGTGTGTCATGCGAGCTGGAAGTGAAGAAAGTCTGAAGAGATCCTTTGAGGGTGAGAGTGTAAATGTAATAAAGAGAACCCTTAAGGTCTCCGTTTTCTTCCTCAGACTCCTATTGTTGGCCTAACATACGGGGGACTCCCTGGGTTCAACTCAAGGTTAGCCTCCACACTCGGGCCCAAACTATTATGTATGTATGTATGTATGTGTGTGTACACCAAGGAGAAGAGCTTACAGCGTTTGAACTTGTTCCATGAATTCCCAGGAGTCATCTTCCAGCCGGTTCACTTGGTTGTGACTCAGGTTGAGTGTTCGAAGAGATCGGAGACCGTACAACCATCGCTTGTCCACAACTCGAATGTTATTCCAGTCCAAGTATCTATGAGTTCAACAGGAACAAAAGGATTATGCAGAAATTGGTGAAAACGGGGTGTTGAAGTGGAATTTCAGGTGATTCTTCGGGATTTAATGTGATTTAATCGGAAGGTTGAGGGTTCATTCATGCATGGTTTAATAGTAGCTGGATATTGTGCAGTCATACGTCACGGTGGGCACGCGCTTTTAACGCACTATAGAACTATGGTCGCTTTGGGCAATTTTGAGGGTCAAAATTTGAGTTCGTTCAAGAAATTGAAATATCGGGAAGCGCAGTTGGTTGAAAATATTGAGAACCCGTCCTACCAAATTCAAAATTCTGTGATTCATTCAAATTCAAATACTCGAATTTCATCTTCAGCGGTTACAATCATCGAAATCAAAGAGTTTTCTAAATGTCAATTGAAATCTACACATACTAATCGGATCTGAAGGCTAGAGAAATCTTCAAACGGAAACTGAAAGGAAACATTACATAGGTTTTGATGTAACAGTATGTTAAGCGTTAAACATCTCACATCTCCAAACCAAACCAAGGAGTGCAATGTAGAAATGACTACAAAGTTTTAACTTGCTCACACTCACACACCCCTTAAGATTCTAACCACTAATCCCTTCTCCCCGACATACACGGCGTCACAACAACTTAATACCACAAATTCCCAGATATTTCATGTTTAATTTAACTTGTCGAACGTAGGTTGTGCATGGGATATTCTTTTCTAATTAAAATTCGCCCAATCAAAAGTGATTTTAAAAATGATTGAAAATAATTTTTTCAATAGAAGAAATGGGATTATGACTTGTGAGGTGATCCACCCTGTAGGAAGCATGGACCACAAGTACTCCACGGCTTCATATATCATGGTAACTCCTAACTCCCATAAAAAGCGTGAAGGGAAGGGACTCACAGCTGCTGAATTTTCTCCAGTCCATAAAATGCTGCATCTGAGAGGTTACTCATGTGATTCCGTCTCAAGTTTAACACCTGCAGTTTCTTCAACTCTTGAAATCTTAGACTGTCCATCATTTCCAATTTGTTCCGACTCAGGTCTCTGCATGGGACAAGAAGGGAATAAAGTGGAATTCAGAAATGTAAAAAAAACCTATTAAATAAATCTCACTCGCACTAATCCCAACAGTCAGTTGCTCACGACTCAACATATCCCAGATCAGAATCAGATTTAACAAAGAAAACACGATCCGTTATTTCTGACTTCAGAAAATTAGGATATATCGTATAATATAAAAAACTGAAATCCGTAAACGAAAATGCAAACTTACAGTCTTTCCAAATTATTTAAATGAACCAGAGCGTCTTTGGCAATTGACCGAATCCGATTTTTGGCCAAGTTGAGGTCCGTGAGGGACGAGAGACCTTCCATTGACCCTGAGTCAAGCGTCTCCAGGGAATTTGACCCAAGGTTCCTAAATTAAGAGGGTTAGTTTAGTGTTTAAAAGCATGTATTTGTATGTTAGCCGAGCCAGTACTGAAGATGTGCACGGGTTCGAGTCCTGCTACTCTTTCCGTAACAATTCATCCGTGGAATTTCGTTTAATTCCATAAAAATCATAGCTTAGCTGTGCCTACGATGGTCAATGGCTATTAAATGAAATTCGTCTCGCGTAAATCCTATTTATCACCTGAAATAAATCTAAACTTCACAATTATACCCCGCTGATCTTCCCTTAAATGTGCACCATGCCATCCTTTTTCCGACGAATACGAATCTTAATTGCTATTCCCAGCAACGAAAATGCAATACAAAAATCCCTGAAGTCCGAGGTCATAATTTTATGCCAAATATCCAAATTTAAATGAAACATCAACATCACCGAGGTGAAGAACCAGGCTATCATCGTATCGTAAACTAGCTGAAGTCCGTCCTACGGACGGAAGACTTATGGCTTTAGGAGTATTGAACAGAATTAAAAATTACACATCTTCATTGCATGTCATAAATTATGATTTGGGAAAAAGTACATTATGATATGACCCACAATGTATGGTGGTGCATAAAACATTGAGTGACTTACAGCGTGTTCAGCTGATTGTTCCGTGGGAACGAGACATTGGTGAGGATGTCCACACGATTCCGGCTTAGGTCCAGCTCACGAAGTTTGGGGAAAGGGACAAGGAATTGGGCTTCAATACGGCCAATTCCATTTCGTGACCTTGAGCAGAGAAGAGTAAATAAACAATTCCATCATCATCGATCATTCCCATAAATTCTAAACCAGAAGTAAGAATACGCTACAACTGTTTCAAACATTTTGTACATCTGGAATTCATTTCCGAAACATGTGGGAAAATAGGACCCGAAATTGATGGTAATCGGTAATGCAATGCCAAATGCCACTCTGCTCATGCATTAGTTGCAGGCATGTCCCTGGCCTACGTTACTTGCGGTGAGCTGTAGCTGCAAAAGTCGTTATGAATTAAGCTTAATTTAAGTTTTAAGTGAAGACACAGACATTTGGGGCCAGTTCGACAGAAAGACCCTGACTCCTTCAATTACCAAAGGTCATGAACTCAGAGCCCAGACTTGTGACTCCAAGCTAGCGCCTCTCAATAAATACTTGATTGTAAAGCAATTTACTTATTTTATTACGAAATGACAACATTAAATGTGTTTGTTGTGTAAACATCACTACCTGATAGGTGGCTGAACTGGAGAGGAAGTTCAACGGCGCCGCGCGTATCTAATCTTTCCTTATTTTCTTTTACTTACTCTTGCTAAATGTGTGTCAACATTAATTGGAAATGACAATTGTAAATATGAAGAAGCCAGTCCGTCACAAGTAAATACACTTAACAACCTGGGTGACTTTTTTCTATTTGTTCGACAGATATTCGGAGTATTTACGACCGACAAGTGCTCCGTATCTGTGTATGCCATATGCAAACAGTTATATTGAAATTACATGTAAGTAATTAAAATACGATGAACTTAATCCTAATACGTTAAACTATCCTATCACATATTCCTCTCAAATTCAATTAAGAATTACTATATTTGTCTCAGATTTTCCCTACCATACTCAGCTATAATAACAACGGTTTCCCATGGTGCAGGCATGATTTGTGAGTTAAGAACTGACATGTCCCTCGGATTACTTACAGAGTGAGCTGAGTAAGGGTCTCGAGTCTCGATGTCGAAGTGGGGAGAACCGTCAGGTTATTTCCATCCAAAGACCTTTGAACAAAAAATAGGGAATAAGAGCATGGGTAGCAAGCAAGGTTAGGTTCTTAGGATTATGGAGATTGGAAAGCTGTGTTCAGATTAGATTTCTTAGAAGTGCTTTAGAAATCATGCAATACAGAGCATATAGGGCAGGGTACTCCTGGAAATTCGCATGTTCAAGATACGAGTCTAGAATTCCGAAGTCGAAATTCAAACTGACGATGAGTAACAAACTGCACAAGAGACAGGGCAAAGGCTCAGTATATGCAAATGTCGTTGTCTGTTGACATCGTTCATCGGATTGCATGAGTCGTTTCAAGTTTAATGCGAATAATAGGCTTATAGAGCAAAATTCTATCTCGAAATACGATATAATCGAACAGTTTTTAGCAATTTGAGCAATTTTTTTTAGCAAGAAAAAATTAATACGTTTAGGCTGGATGAATTTGCTCGTCTTGTAGAAATGAAACCTAAAAGCCTGCTGCTGCGGAGGAAATGAGAAGTGAGTATTTCCATAGGGAAGTAGACAAGGCGGTCCAACCCACTACACACCTGTGTCAACAATAGAGCCTATCCTGGACTTAAAGCGGAGTCTACTGCAGAGAAAAATAACAATGAAAGCGGAGGAGAGGAAGAAAATAGTTTTTAGTTTATGATTCCCTTACAGTGACTCCAGATGCACAAGTCTTGAGAGATGGACCGGCTCAATGGACCCAATCTTATTGTTGCTCACATTCCTGTAAAAGAAAAATACAAAAGGACATATAAAAAAAATTACACGACTCTTCATTTTCTTTCAAGTCAAAGAAATTGACACTAAAACCTTTGAATCAGTCGGCTTTTGCATATCATTCAAATCTATTTAAGACCCTGTCCCTCCTGGCCTTTTTCAATTCCACGAGTCTTAGTTTCCGCTTAAGAAATACAAACAGCTTACCATACCAGGATGAATACGATTCCAAACTATGTACCCCGTCGACTTTACGAATCTGACCAAATGGGTTACACAATTCACAATACGTAAGTATTATGGACATGGAACTATCTTAGACTTAGAAATACTAGGTACTGGCTTGGATTTAGTAGCACATTGCAAACCATTCCTATTCGTAGAGAACCTACGCTCAACGTCAGTCATAGATTTATGCAATTTGTGAGCAGCACTGTACTCGTACATTTCATTTTTCATTTTATTGTAGTGCCATACGAATCCTGTGTCAAAGTCAAACTAATTTGTCAAACCGATACTTTGGAAATAGCACAGAATTACACGCCTTCCTATTTTTCTAAGACTCACAGATTCAATATGCTTCTATTGTCTGTACTGTGGAACTTAACGAGAACTAAGTACTTACACTAAAATAGAAAACAGAATTGATGAGCAAAGAGCAATATTAATCATGTTAACGAGAAGTACAGTGTCATAAGGTTAGATGTAATTCGATTTTATGTATTTTTTCGTTCCTCCGTTTTCATATGTGGCAATGCACTTTGAACAAAGACGCTTGACGCGAATTGACTCCAGTAGTAGTGGCAGAAAGCCATGATGTCACATTATTTACGCCGCATAATTGTATGTATCTTCATACGATTCTCGAATTTAAACTTGAGGCAAGGCTTGTAGTGAAACGTGTATCAAACCAAACCGTCGCTTGCAATTGTTTCTACTCAACTGTGCTTTGGCCATGTGCATATGCACAGTAAGCACTGCTTTGTTATTTATATTTGGTTCATTTACGCATATTTTTTAATACTCAAGATTCAAAACGTTAATCAAATTTTTCCAAAGATTGGCCAACCTTGTTGACATTACGGACAATTATTCGATTTGGGCAAATTTTTGGTTGAAAATGTAGTTTCGCATCAGGATTGTCCACCTGAATACATGTCCTGTTGACCTTGGACCTGACCTGAGTCATCATCTTGGCCTACCATTTAGATTTAGCGTTGAATAAAATAAAAAATATTATAGAAATATACAAATTGAGCTTTAACTAATACACGTTTCAGTCCTACTCGCACATTAGTTCAAAGGTCACAGTGCACCATACTCCGAAACCCTCCTGGTTGTTGAAGGGGTCCTTTTTGAAAAAAATCTGTAGGGCCCTCTAGAAGAATTCCGAAAAAATTTGCGCGAGCTTGCGCGCGCAAATTTTTTTTTCGGATCTTTGCAAT
Source organism: Ceratophysella scotica (assembly GCA_034694025.1). Classification (NCBI taxonomy): domain Eukaryota; kingdom Metazoa; phylum Arthropoda; class Collembola; order Poduromorpha; family Hypogastruridae; genus Ceratophysella; species Ceratophysella scotica. The sequence continues at coordinate 128 of JAQFXZ010001618.1, read as the reverse complement.
GAATGTAATATTGTACGGATGAAATTTTTTCTACTATAATTAAAATGTTTCTTTCAACATTCTCAAAAGAATTACATAGTGTAGAAAGGTGCAAAATATCCTGTTCTGGATAATGTTAGTCTTTAATT
>JAQFXZ010001617.1:0-11511 GCA_034694025.1 Ceratophysella scotica | reverse complement strand
AACCATTCGGGGAGCAGATCAGTTAGCAGTCAGCCAGCACATTTAAATCGTAAATTGGCATTCCGTGAGGTTAGGGCAAAATTTTGTAACTTTTCCTTCTCTACTCGATCTTAGATCGGGTGTTGTAACCTGCTCGTATTACTATATTTTTATAAATATTCAGCTTCCAGTTCAACTCACTAACAATTGTCTAGCCGGTCAGACGGAGCAATTTGTGTTGACCTCGGGTGTATACAAGAACGCAATTGACGCTACGACGCAAGCTGTACGTTACTAATACGATATTTCGGTTCGTCGATTAAAATTGATATCTTCCATGCCTTATTTCGTGTATATCATATAGCTCGAAATAAATATTTGACCCAAAACGGTCCAGAATTACATAAAAATCTATTTCTAAGCAATTTAAAGCAAAAAAAAATATTTTTTTTTAATCCGATTTTTTCCCAAGCCTGATCTAGCTTCAACCATGTTTCGAGAAAACGACCAAGTCCACTGAGTAGTTTTCCAATACATTTCTTGTCAGAGTCTCAAGAAATAAATGAAGGTTATTAACTATAGTGTGCCTGAAATCATAGTTTCTACTTTGGCCTACTAGAAGTATGCGATTCTGAAAAATTTTAGTTAGGAAACAGTAGTGCAAAGGAAAATCCGCAAACACCAAGTGTAAACACTATGTTGAATAACCTAGGCCCCCTTTTTGAAAAAAACATCAGGTTTGTACCAATCCTGAGACTCAATTATACCCTTGCTAACCTGAAGCTTATACATGCTGGCATGCTTTCCATTGTCTTGCTTACAATTTCGGCAACCCTTTGGAAGAAGAATTAGCACAGGAATCGCACAACAGCGAGATCGGTCCTGCTTCACCCTTGAATTATATTTCTACAACTACGGAAATAGTGAGCTTGAATAAATCGAACTCAATCATCTTACAAGTGACCCCCCCCCTCCCCCACTTGTTCCTTAAACTCAAGAAGCCCTTGGCGAAGAAGACGATTTGTTCCAATGAGAACGTGAAAAAGTTAGTGAAAATTTGTTTTCAGTGAAAATTCAGAATTTTGAATACAGTATAAATAATATCAAATCTGATGCACCGGTGCGATCGTTTCGTAGCCCTTAAAGGAACATGTATAGATAATTAGAGCAATACAGCTCTATTAGACAATTGTGCATTAGACATTACTTTTCACTTATCAATGAATCCTCACACTAGGCAGCCCACACGTACGTCCTAGTCCTGATGGGAACGCCCCATTACGGCGGATCCCATTACGGCGAAAACCCTTTTCTTTCCCATTAGGAAGAAAGGGGTTGGAAAATGGATCCAGTGTTCCCAGAATGCGGAGAACGAGAAAGAGCTTCAACCAATTTCTTTTATATTTATGTGAACTTTACTATCAACTATGCCAACTACTTGAGAACAATATACAAATCAAATTGACTATAACCAACTGATTGTGCAGCAAAAAACCAGCAGAGCTACATCACTTGAACTCAAATCAGAATCAAAATTTCAATCAGTATTTCAATAGAATACAAAAAAAATCATACTAGGCTGTCAATTCTTCCTCCAAAGTTTTATTTTCTTAAATATAAAATCGTTGAATCACCAAGTCGCACCATTACAACTGCACTGAACTAATCCGTAGTTTGTAATTTTTAAAATTTTGCACTATAGATTAGATTATATTGTCTGCCGTTTGGTGAAGCTCCAAAGCAATGTGAAGAAGTGATGGAAAGGATAGTGGTTCACAATATTATATTATACGAGCGAATATCCCGATCTACGATTCGGTATCACTTGGGCCGGTGATACAATGTCCCATGGACTGACCCTATGACCCTGGTTATATGAACAAATAGTCATATGGCTAAACTTAAGTTGAATTCCCGAAGGTTAGGTTAGGTTGACAATAGTATTTAGGGTAATCGAACTTGAGTTTCTTTTGAGTTTCTTATAGCAATATGTATTTTGAGTCAAAGTTGAACATGTATGAAGTTGCTATGAGAACCCGTGCGGCAGCATGTGTAATGCATGTTGACACAAACAAAGTGGAAAGTGAAATACAAACCGAGTGTGAGGAGCGAGAATAGGTACATGAACTTTGCATGCGGAAAGTACGTTTTGACCCAGGGTCAACTAAGGGTCCAGGTTGGGTCAACCAAAACCACCCTACGGTCTGAACAGGAAAATTAGCTAAATTTTAAGCTATCGACCGTGGTTGTAGGTTGAGTAGTTTGGGAGGAGATAGCGTACATGCATACATACGACACACGACACACACACAGATCAACGTTTTTATGAAAAGGGATATTCAGCTATCAGCTTCGCAAAATACACTTTCATTATTGAATATAGAAGCCTTTGATTGTTCCGCCTCAGGTCCTGAATACATTAAAATATCTATATTCAAGCTCTTCCAGGGTACATACAGCTTCGTGGTGATAAAGATCGCATCCATACATTTTATAAACTGGCAACGCTGCATACAAAGTCCCACCCCTTTCGCCTTAATGGGAAAGAAAAGGATTTTAGCCGTAATGGGATTCGCCGTAATGGTATGTAGCCGTCCTGATATCTCCGCCCACATATTACAAATTAAAAGACAAATTACAATAATCTTCTACTCAACCCCCGCACTCTCAAACACGAATGTATCTAAGCAACTCCCACAATCAACTTTAATTATCTATCTGACTGAACAGATTCAAGAACGAGAACGAGGTTTGAGACATCATGTGACATTCGAGGCTAAACAAGTATTTTCTGCAATCCATGATTTAAAGGAAGTGCCAGCGTCAACTTGCAGTCAACACGAAATATTTTTATCTAAAAATGGATGTCGGAGAATTACGAAATGTGAGTTTATTTAAGATTTACATATATTATTTCTTTACGATTACAATTTACAATATGATTGTGAATTGAAAATATGGGAACGAATCGAATAGTACGAAGGAAGAACTACATTGAAAGGGTGGAAGGAAGTGAAGAATGAGTGTGGAAAGAGAGAGAAATTCCCGATTTTTAGGAAAAAGTTTAGGAATAAAATTTACAGCATTTAGATGTTTATAATTATTGTCACCGAACTAACTATTAAACAAGAATATTGGACTTCTCGCTAACTCTTCGAAGCTTGCCAGAAAGCATTGAAAATATTGAAAAATGAACTAAGTTGCGCCCTTCTTGAAATGGTAGGGATTTACGCGGGATGAAAAACGATGAACCCACTTATATGTGCTATGTATATGTGGAAATTCCTCGAAATGCTGCGCTACAGAAGCAGAAGAATTAGTACTTATTTAGCCATGAAGAAGACAAACAGCTCAAAAACCTTGTCGACAATTCCAATGCTGAAAGTATTTATGAATACTTATTTATCTATTCTATTCTGTCTTCAGGAATTAGCTATTCTATTCCACATAGAATAGTACCCTGATCAAAATCTGATCACTGTTCAATTTCAGTGCACACTAAAGTTTTCTTCTTTTTTTTAGCTGAAGGACTTTCTCCTGCTTTTTAACAAGTTGAGCCAAAACTGTTTTCGAAGATGTGTCTACGATATGGGACAACTGGTTCTGCGGCCTGATGAAGCAGCGTGTGTTGACACTTGTGTGACGAAAAATGTTCATACAAATCAGAGGCTCATGTCAGTTTATGTGGAAGTGAATCCGGATTTTCAAGAAAGGAAGATGAAAGAGCAACAAGCTGAGTTGGCAGCTGCTGCCGCGGCTGCTGGACCAAGTCCTGATTCGCCACAACCTCAACTGCCAGAGTCTGAAGGAACTTCCAAGTAGTGCAAATACTATACATATTACTGCCAATTATTAAGCTTCGACTGAGTTAAATCACTACCATGGATGAAAATGTGGGCAATTTGAAAGAATGTGAGAAGAAGATCTCACTTGTGACTCTCATGGGACTTCCCGGTAGTGGTAAGACGACGTTGTGCGACGAACTGCTACTTAAGTTTGAGGACACGGGTACTACAAAGCTAATTAAACTGTCTCTTGATGAGTTCATTCCATTAAGTGTGCAGTCAAGTTTGACTGACAATGACGACCTTAATAAAAATGGTGTATCAACGAGTGTCTCAAAAGTATTGAGGCACAATTTCAGCATCATGATTAACCATTTTGTCATAAAGCTAAAAACGAACAATCTTCAGTGGCCTATTGGCGAATTACTCCAGAAATTATCCACTACTGTTGATAATGCTCTACCTGCATTGGTATTCCCTACAAAATTAAAGGAACTAACAAGCGCCGTTGACTGGGAGAATTACAGCAATATCATACTCCTTATTGATGACAATAACTATTACAGGAGTATGAGGAATGAATTTTACCAGATTGCCAAGTGTAACAAGCTGGGATTCTGTGTTCTGTACCCGAAGACTCCCCTGGAAATATGCCAACAAAGAAATTTAGGTCGAGTTAATCCCATTCCACCTACTGTAATTGAAGAAATGAATTCAAAGCTTGAAGAGCCAAATCCACTGCAGAATCCATGTGACGAACTTTGCCTGCAAATAGCTGATGTGAAAGACCCCACCACGCTATCACTCATTCAGACTCATCTAGAATATTCTTTGACGAATCCAATTTCTTGGGATCCACCTCTAGATCGGTCAGCAGATATTGCAAAAGAGAGAAGAATTTGTCAAGAGAACGAAATTCATCAAGCGGATTTGGTTTTGAGAAAATGGATTCATACTGAAGCTGGCTTGGCTTCGTTTCGACTCAAAAAAGAAGAGAAGCTAAAGTTCTGTGAAGAACTCGTTCAGAAAAAGGCAGCGGTGATGCATAAATTAAGATCCGGAGAATTAAAAATTACCGCAAAAGTAGACGATGATTTTGGATTTAGGAAAGAAATTCTATGTCTGACGCGTAGTATAAATATTCATCAGCCTTGTCTGGAAGCCAGAATTAGTTAAAAACAGGTTCTTGGCTTAACTGCTTCCATGTTAGATTTGTAACCCGTGTGTATGTAAATAAATATTTAAAAATAAATTAAATCAGACACATGGGTAATTTAAAGCGACTGAAGAGCGCGCATACGTGTGTGAAGTGTGGCGCAAGCATTCTCCTGCGCTGAGGATCAATAGCTGGCTGGTAAGATAACTGGTCCGTTCCGTGTGACAGGAGGTTGCTGGGAGGAGCCTGACGACCTAAATAGTTCTCGGGTCTTTCCCCGTTTCATATCATAATAATTATTGATGATTGTCAATTTATAATAGGTATACTATTAAGTACATATGGGGGAATCATTTCCGGTGTATCAAAAATATTTCCTTTCGCATCGAAATTACTACCATTTACATGGAAATCTGCACATCCAACATCCAAAATATTTCGGTTTTCATCAAAAATAAGGGCTATATTTTATTAATTTTATTATGCATATGTATTATATCATACACAATGCACAATACCTGTAAAAGGAAATATTTTCATCGAAAAGCTAATATTTGTCATGCACATGCTAACGAAAATACAACCCTTGCTTGCACTTACATAATGTAAAGGATGAAACATCTACAACATGCCGAAAACTATAGTATTTCTGCGCTGTGTAGGAATTCTAATATAATTATTTCCGTGATGAGGAGAGAGAGGAGTGAGTGGTGGGTGGATTGAAAATCTACAAGATCCTCAGAAATATTCTGTGCACTTATGAATTATTTCCGTGAAGTGAAGAGTGAGTAGCGGGTAGCGGTAGACGAGAGGAGTTGGGTGTTTGTGGTGTGCGTTGTGCGTGTGTGTATATTTAGGTAAGTAGTACGATTTGCTTTCAATGTGCTTTCTCAATTTGAGTCGTGAGCGGGAAGATACAACATGACTCTCATTGAAAAAGGGGGGAATAAACAATTTGAATATATTCAATCCTCATCTTTCAGTTTCAGTTCAGCAGTAAAAACAATAATTACATGTACATACATATGTAGAAGGTACAGAAGCGGCGGAGCAGCAGCACCATAATAGTGATCGTGAAGCGTGAATCGTAAGCGAGCGGCACGAGCAACGAGTAGTGGCGAACACGTGAAAAACAAGTAAGTTTGTTGTTATTATGTATTAAGTGCAAGCACGCGCGACGACACTAATCAATCAGGAATAACTTTGGGTTGGGGTTGGAACGGCGGACACGAACACTCTGACTCTGACCCTGGCCATCCATTCTGTGATTGGTAAGTAATATTCACTCGTTTGTCGTTTTGCTCCTGCTACAGGTTAGTCCAAAATGCTGCCCGTGTCAAGTCGGCTTGTTTTACTAAAACAAATGGGATGGACTAACCTCTCGCAATCTGTGAAGGTTGCAACAGCATCCCATTTGGTCCGTGCTCAACATGAAGTTCTGTCCTCAAGGGCATTTGGAAGTGGAACACAAGTACTCAGCAGTGGAGTAAACAATAGAGCAACTAAATTCACGGATATATCCAGCCATGGAGGCTTTGGACTTCTCAGCATAAACTCTTTTACTGCTGGGCCTGTAAGGACGACTGAAATACATTTTATGTTTTAAAAATAGCAAACATGTGGTACTAAATACTTCCCCAGCAATACTAAAAATATTCTTTCTATTTCCAAAACAAGGCGTAAGTAGGGCGTTAACGTTTCGCTACTTGCCGACAGGTCGTATTTGAAACAAAATGGGTAGGGAACGCGCTACGCGCTGAGGTGAAAAAATCAGGACTTGATCAGCGGACAACAATATTGGGTACTTAGTGACTTTTCTAGTATATTTCGACATTGTCAGTAAGTTACATATCATCCGATTTTCGTACCCTTCTTCGTATTTCCCTCAACCTCAGTGTTGAAATTGAAATTAATTAATATTTCTGAATTAGCTTCACGGAATACCAATCACGTAAGTAAATAAGCTATAGTTCGGTTTAGAGCTCATACAAAATCGTTTACTTGCACTTTTGAAACATCAAGTGGTTGGGTTGTATTCTTTGTCTGAACGTCAAAATATTTACAAATTCACCTTTTTTTTCAATTATTGTTTGAAGCATGTACCGAAACCGACATTTAATGAAATAGAACGGTAAATGGACCCCGATACTCAAAACTAAGTTTCTTGAAAACTACTAATTTTGTTCAATATCCATACTCCATACCCTACCCATGTTACTCAAGCGTGTTGCGTGTTGCCAGTTGACATGGCATGCAATGCAAAAGACGATCACGTCATTTATTTTCTTCTCCGCTATAGACATGTTTTGAAAATATCCAGCCTTTAAAGCAGCCGTAATGTTCGATGGGCCACAATATTTAAGCTTCGGTTGTGGCATCGCTCATCCTCAATATTAACCTAACCTCTGCATGTTTATAATTTTGAAGGACTTGGTGATCAGACACTATTCATCAGCTGAGCCACTAACACTCGACCTTATTCGGGAAAGGATTCTCTTAGTACTCAAGCTCTACGACAAGGTGGACGCTACAAAGGTAACCAAATATCAAATAAGAAATGCAATATTAATCGAGGTTAAGACTAATGTTCTTCTTTGTTGTGCATAGCTGACCATCGACTCTCACTTCATGCAGGATTTGGGCCTGGACTCCCTGGATCACGTTGAAGTTATTATGGCCATTGAGGACGAATTCGGTTTTGAAATTCCGGATTCTGATGCCGAACGGCTGTTGAAACCATCAGATATAGTTCAGTACATAGCAGATAAAAATGACATCTTCGCATGAACTTGTCTAGATAGGGAACATAGTCTGGAATAAAAATTACCCACTTCTTACGCCTGTTAGAAAACTCAGCATTTATCACACAATTACAAATATAACTTGAGAAAAGTAATTCATATGCTCCAAGTGCCTTATTGTGTATGTAGTTTCTATTTAATTTAAGCCGTGGCCGTAAATTCACTTTTCAACTGAGGATCTAGTTCCAGTCGCTCCTTCCTTTCCTTATACTCAGAATAATAACCAGTTTTAGAAAGATCGCCCCTCCCACTACTATATCAGTATGGTACATTGCACATAATCTGTCTTAGATTGACTTGGCCGGATACCGGATTGAAGTTATTCCATACCCAGCCGCTGGTAGCAGTGCCAAGTGCCAATGCACACAGACGGCAACGATTCCCTATGATAGGTTGCGTTCCAGTTCTAATAATGACAGACCAGCAAGCAGGTGTTATTGTACCAGAACACGACAGACAGGTAGAAGTTTCATGAATTTGAAGTTTCGTTAATTTACAAGAAGAAAACGCACTTTATCTAAGTAAATACTGCTGCGTCTTAACGTTTGTTCGGAAGAAGATGTACTTACTGTAATACAGAAGGTTGCTGGTAGTACAATAGTTAATTGCAATACTACTTTGAAGCTTAAAATTTAAAAGTGGGCAAGGTGATTTTATATATTAGTTATGCTTATATGTAGCGGAATGAGTAAGATATCTCTAAATACCTACTAATTTGTGTTGTTCTGGAGTATCGCGAATCGCGAAGTATGGTTGGTTGAACTATTGTTTACAAATAAGTAGCGTAGCACTCCGCGTCTTCTATTGATGAAATATTCGAAACTTGATCTACGAATCATTAACTGTGTTTACAACATACTGCAAATATTCCAAATTCAAAATGGCTCGAGTATGGGTTATGTGAATGTAACCGATCTTCGATTTTGGAGAGTATTTAAATAGAACATTCTACCCTGGCTTCGATTAGAAAAAAATTCAATCGAAATCCCGCACACCTTAAAACCCTGAAAATACTTTGGGGTCAGGTGGCGTTAGATTACCCACTTTTGCAGTGAATTTGTGAGGCGTCTAATTAATTTGCATCCCGCTTCATGTTTCTTTTATACATTCTATATGTTTCTAAGTACTTACAGAGATTCTGTTAATATTGCTGAGATTCTGAAATGAGATGGAACGCATGACGCATTCGCATTACAGTCTATCTGTGTTCCGTGTTTAAGACGATGACAACCCGGCGTCAATATTTTCCATTTGAGCATGAACATATCTTTGGAGAAAAATAAATATACTCCAGTAGCCCAGCAAAATTTTTGGTACTTGCAATTTTAAAGTTTATTTTCTTGTATTCGCGAGGGATTTGAGGATCTGTGCGGCAGTGTAATTATCAAGCAAAACGATGTCATTCGGAATTTGTTCCCTCAGTCTTCAAAAATTAAAGCCATGTGCGCTTACGCTTCACGAAAATAGACTACATTTTGCATTGCCATTTCAGGAACCACTTTCTAACATGAATATTTAATCGAATGTCAAGGTTAGTTATCGTTCGCATTACCCAGAGACTTGCAGACGGAATTGTCGAGTATTTCCACTTTCGAAGATGGAATCTTGAAAAGGTTGTTGACAACGCCACGACCCAGAATTGGGACGTCAATACTAAACACTCTCCAGCGGTCTAAGCAGGTCAACACTCCCTGCAGGGCTAGTTCGACGAGTCGTGTCTCAGTTCGTTTGCACAAAAGGACTGCGGGTCGAAAAATGGACAACCTGTCAAACTCCATTTCCGTGATTTCGTGTTCAACTTGTCCCTTCACCTTCAGATAAGGAAAGTATGTATCCTTGTTCGCCCCACCCGAAGAGATCAGGTTGAAGTGCTTGCAACCCCCTTCTTTAGCTAGCCTAGCCGTGTTCACTACGTAGTCGTGATCCACCTTGTAAAACCCTGCAGCACCCGACTTTCCCCTTGTGGTTCCCAGTGCACAAACTCCTGCATCGAATCCCTTGAAAGCATCTGAATATTTTGGCAAATCGTCAAAATCAATAATTGTTTGGTTGAATTTTTTGTAATTCGGATCATCCGATGGAATGTCCAGCTTCCGACGTCCAATTAGTACTACCCGATCTATTTGAGCATGTTTAGCAAGTTCCTTGACCACCTCTTTTCCAACTTCTCCAGTAGCTCCGAGGACAAAAACGGAGATGGGTTTGGTTGACATTGAGAATTTAAAGGGCACAATCTATAAATAATTGAGAATACCAATTATGAAAGTAGTGTATTTATACCCATTAATAGCACAAAATCCTCCCATAAGCCTCATATACGTAAATACGTACATAGTGAGGTGCAAGCGGGTGGAAGTACCAAAGCGATCACATATTGACACCTCGGCTATGGTGTAAAGGATATACAGTGTACGCTAGCATACCTAGACACAACGCATTGAGACACATCGACAATTAAGTTGTTTAATTGAATATTCGGCAACATTGCATACGTCTTCATTCTTCATTAATTACGAACGTGGTTTTCTTTTACTTTTGCTTACTTCTTCTGTGGAAATAGAAAAATCCGGCCAATAGGAAGTTCCAATGAGACCCAAAGCTAAGACAGCAATTGACAGTATTATCGATTTTCCAGAAAGCAGAGAACTCCTTTGGATCATTGGATAGGGAAACAAACCGGATCTCGTTTCACACCTGCAACCTGCCTGGTACAAATCAACATCCACTTTATTTTATCCAATTTATTATTAAGATTTAAGATTATAAGTAAAAGAATGTATAGTTTACTTAACAATTGACAACAACACTTCACTTCACTCACAACAGTACAAGCTGATGATTCAGGTGGTGGTGGTAGCAGCGTAGTAGAGAGAGAAAGAGAAGATAGAGAGGAAGAGGAGAGACTCACTCACTCGACTCGATCGAGTCAAGCAAGAGTTAAAGTGTCGATAAAAGCTAAAAATGATGAGTTCGCTCTTTTTCAGCTTTCTTGGTACGCGCTAGCATACCTAACCTAACTGATGCTGCTGCTATCCTCTATGCTGGAACCCTGGAACCCAGCTGAAAGGCATAGGATCAAGGATATATTAGAAAAGAAATAGTATCATTGTGTGGAAGACATATTCATATTCATTCATGTTCACATTCATGATTTTTTTTAGCAACGCTGCATCAGCGCCGTAGTTAATTGTTTTAAAAGGCTTGCGTGAGTGTGAGTGATATAGACCATAAACCCAGTATTTGGTCTATATATATAATAAACGTGTTGTTGTGTTGTACGCTATATAAAATAGAATAAAATTGTTTACGAATATTGATGAAGCTCTGACCATTTTTAGTTAGAGAATTGCTGCTTCTGGTTCTGGTTCTGGTTCTGCTTCGTGGATCCTCGGATTCCCTGATGTAGAAAGATTCTTAGCTACTGCATGCATGAACATTCTATAAAACCCTTAATGAAGACCATTTCTATTCATCCCAGAGTTATTCGCAATGAATTTGTTTAAATCTCACGTGAACTCCTTTTCATGTTCTAAAATTACATGAAATTTAAAAACCTATTCAGTAAGGCAGAGGCATAGCAGAATCGTAGATTCAAGATTTCTCTCAAGATGCAGCCTTGGTAAGTACTTATTTAAGGAAAAGGAAACCTATTTTTATATGTACCAATGTTGTGCTTACCGAAGGTTGTAGGAAGTGCGTTTTGTTAAAACAGGTTAAGGACACTTGGGTGCAAGGGGCACTGGGGGCTGACATGTTGTAGTGAGGGCGGTACCCAGATTGACCGGTCATG
>JAQFXZ010001616.1:0-11518 GCA_034694025.1 Ceratophysella scotica | reverse complement strand
CAACCTCTCTCTCCCCACAATCCCATTTCTCTTGTCCACGTCTTAGACCCAGCCAGGGATCCTACTCAGCATCCACTCCTTCAGCTGCTCACCTCCGCAGTTCCCCAATGATGCTTCAATTCAAATATGAATTTTTAGAGAAGTCATGCAGCGCGGCGATTGACGACCGTGTTCAACAATTCCCCAACTTGGCTTTTAACAAGTCTGAGAATGTAATGTCATGGTTGAACTGCTGCAGTACTCAGCCACTCAGCATATGGGGTTGATTCTTGGATTTCGAAATATCAAATGTGCATATGCAATTTATGATAACGGCCCATTTTCACCTCGACTTTCAGTGTTCCAGTCATAAAGAATTGAGGAGAGTTTTCCGATAATGATCATGTAATTTGGTTATTTTCCGTCTGCGTCAAGAGCGGAGGAAGTGACTTTCAGAGAACGGGGCAGAAGGGGTCTGGGGTGGTGTACGTGTTAAGACAAGAGAGGAAAGGTATAATTATTATACGAGGAAAGTTTGGAGGAAAGAGGCGAAAAAAGTCAAGTGAATGAAAGACGGAGAATTATGTGCGGAGGAAAGAAAAGTTGGAAGAGCCTGGCACGAGAAGTATCACTTTATTTTTTCTTCTGGCAGGTGACAAGTACGAGTCCTATTTGGTGGACAGCAGCTATAAGATGTACATGCGACTCAAAATCCGGAACCTGACAAGGAACGACTTTGGCGTGTTCAAATGTGTCGCAAAAAACTCATTAGGAGAGACGGACGGGAACATCAAGCTCTACGGTAGGATATCAACAATTACGAACCTCCTTTGTCAGCTCCCTGCCCAAGTGTTGGGCAACTGTCGTAAATCTTGGTTCCCAAATTCAAGCGGGTAGTTCTGATGCATGATGCATGGCGAAGCATGTTGCATATACATTTCCATTAAAAGTTTGGGGGGTGGGACGGGTATGGTGGGGAGAAGTTGGTGGTCGTGCTTAATAGAGAGGGAGAGGCGCTGTCCATCATCATCACCAGGCATCAGGCTATTCTCAGAACTGTCGACCGAAACAATCATTTTTCTCATTGGATTCCCTCGGGAATTCTTTTTCGTCAAGAAGGAGCAGATTTCTTCTTCCATCATCCCAATCTCCTTTTTATTTGCCAGAGATATTTTGGGAAGCGAGGAATACGCTACCCGCCAATCCTACACATTCCTGGCGCGTGATGATTGGAAGCATTTATTTTTATTTACGCTTTTTATTCTCACCCGGCGGAGAAGCGTGAAAGGTAGGCCCAGTGCTGTCATTACGGATTTCTCCGATTTCGATCAATCAAGATTAAATTTCGGACGTCCCATTCCATGTCTCTAGTTAATTGATTTCTTATTCCCTTCGGGAGCTCACTTTCTCCTCTTCTTCTTTGCAGAGATTCCAGCACCGTCGACAACCACCATGGGTGTGCCAAAGACCACACCGCAGCCCAAGAACAAGCCCAAGAAGAAAGGTAACTGAAACTTTTTCCTTGAGCGCATTCCACCTTGGCATGCGGTGGTCATGGGTTAGGTGCTTAGTACTTGTTATTACGCCTGTTTGCGGCGGAATCCCTCTATTCAGGATTTTAATAGTATTAGACGCATTTGGTTGGACCTCCACCTTATCTGGCTCCGTTTATGCAAGGAACAACAAAAAGAAAGTTTGGGAGTGGAGATTAAAGTTGTGAATCTGTTAGTTTTAAGAGTCCCAGATTCTGGATCTTGTCTCGAAGACGTTGCGGAGTTGTGCCTACAATCCGTCCATGTTGAGCGTGTTGGTGAGCAAAGTTCTTGAACGTTGAAGGCCCGACTTCCCACCATCTCCTCGCACTGTGCAAATGGAACAGAGTTTCGAATTGTCTCTCCACTTGTAGTAAATTAAGTTTAAACTTTCCCCTGGGTCTAAAAATGCACTGAACAATTCTCCCCTGGGACACACGTTAACGTGGCGTGAAATTCCTCCAAATCTGATCTCTTCCCTCTACTCCCTCCTTCTTCCCAGTCTCCTCTCTGACGCACCGTCACTCTCAAGTGTGAACCTCAACAATCCCACGCACTCCGCTGCATCCTGGCCCACTTACTAATGGCCAGACGCAGGCTTTGAGGTTTCAACAGCATTCGAACAGCTCCTTCAAAATACCCAAGCCCTAAAATTGAGTTTCTTTAGGAGAAAATTGGGCTTCACTCAATAAAAACCGAATTTTCATCACAAATATATCAAAGTTTTCGAATAAAACTCTTTTTTTGTTTTTAATTGTATTTCCGAAGGAATATAGCATTTAACATATTAAAACCAAATTAAGATATTGAATTTGTTGCCTTCAGAATCCAATTTATTCTAATTATATTCTAGAATCATTTGACAAAGGCCAAAAATTCCTCTTTTAGGCTCAGTTAAGACAGTAGGAGGCGAAGGAAAACCATGAAAAAACCGAGAAAGTCGATTTTAGCTCAAGACGGTAAAGAATGGTTGGACGAGAAGACAAGGATGTTTCCGTGGTCTTTCTCTCTGGAATGGCAAAGCTTTAGATGTTTAGAAGCTATAGGCCTGGGTTTGCTTGTGGCGGTGTAGGGACGAGGAGCCAGAAGTACATGCCCCATTATATGCAGTTATCAATTACGTGCCTCTGCTCCAAATAGTGGGTCACAGTTACAGTTCCCAAACTGACAAAGACCTTTGCCCTTTGCTCTCAGACCCATTCGTTCGTGAAATAATTAATTCATTTTTTGTAGTATCCCGTATCCCTGGCAAAATTGTGCATGTGGAATAAGATATTTGTGCACACATCGGAGTAGAGCGTTTAGAACGTGGACTTGGAGGACAGACTGCTTTTTTGGGAAAGAGAAGCAAAGTGAAAGTGAGAAAGCTCCCTTCGTACTTCGGAGGGCTTGAATTCCCCAAGTGGAAATAAATCAAGTGGATATATATAGGTTCAATGTCCAAAACCTGACGCAAATAATTTTACACGACCTATTCACTAGACTCCTAAATCTTACATTTTACTATGACTCAGTTTTGATACACGGAAGCGCAGCGGCGTGTCTCCTCGTAAACCAACTCGAGCATGGACCAAACCTAACGCAATTTCTTTTCCGTGCTTTATCAAGCTGGCTATCTACCTGTCTGTGCATTTGTCCCATCCTTTTCTGTACAAACTACTCCTGCTAAGGATTAAGGGGTCGTCCAACAAGATCTAAACACATTTTCTTAAATCCTGACCAAAAAGCAATACACGCATTCCGTATTTGGCTAATTTTGGTTTAGTTTCCACAACAGACGCAGGAGTGCGTTGCGACGTTCGTAGTCTATACGTAGTAGTGAGTATGTGCCAATAAATGATAATCAAAATTCTTGTTTTTTTAAACTCCGTCTACAGATAAGCAGAACTTGCTGAACGAAGTGGTGATTGACACTGAATTCGAGAAGTGGTCTAACACAAACAAAGGTGAGCTAGCAGAGTATACCTTCCTTGTTGGTTCTATTTACCATTAAGCACAGAGTAGTGTTTTGCCTTGAATTCGGAGAACGGATGAACTTTCAAAGAACATAATTTTGCATAAACCAAGAAGTAGTCCGTGTAGAGTTTGAGAGGGACGGGAATACTTGGATAGAGGATAGAGCTGAGGAAGTTGGTGTTTCCTCAGCGAACTGTGTCTCCTAATCTCCATTCTGAAAACTGGGCATTTGGTATATGAAGCCGAGCGGACATGACAAGATGGTTAGGGTGGCTAACCTCGATCCTCAAACAACTTCTTCATTGTGTCATCTCGACTTTCTCCTGCTCCCCTCAGCTCTAATGCACTATGCACTTCGTCCCATCATCTTCCTTCTCCATGTCGAGCAAACGAACACCTCTCCACCAGAAACGCCATCATTCCGCTCATATAGCATCAAATGAAGTCTGTTGGTTTGGGTCAAATATGATTGACCGGCTGGAGGTGGACTGAATATCCTATGTTTAGGTGCTAATTTATATTACTTCTTCGCCATAGCGGGTTAGGAAGCAATCATATACATATACATAGGTCCGGTTCATGAACGTGAGCTCGCGTGAATTAAGAATGCATGTAGTGGGAAGGGTTGAAGTGGATGCAGTTTCCTGGGATTCCTATTATTTGAGCGGAGTAAGTGTGATGAGTATATTGAGGATTATTGTTGCTGGAGGAGGAAGCGGAGTGGTGGTAATGAATGGAGGAAGGGCTGGGCCTGGAGTCGGTCGCACCGAGGAAGGGAGATAATCCATTAACACCGTGTATTAGTTCTGCTATCCAGCAGGAGAAAAATAATTAGTGGGCTCTCATAACATGAACCAGGAATTGGATCTCATCATCCCTTCCTTTGGTCGACCTTTCCCTCCTCCATGCATGATCCGCTTCCTTCCTCTCCACGGACTGCAGAAAAGAAGCCAGACTCGGCATGCGATACAGAATCTCTCTGCAATGCAATGGACTCTATTTAAGTACACTTGATAAGATCAAGCTGAGCAGGACTGGTCTCCTTCATATTTACCAGATTCTGATCAGAAAAGAGGAAGGGGCTGATTCATCCTTCAACTCTCGACAGACACTGCAAATGCAATCTGCATCCTCCTCATTCAATACACATTGACATTGGACAGGCAAACAACGATGAACAGTTTCCACGTCCAGGTGGATGTGGATGTGGACATGGCGAGGAGTGAGATGTGGATGAAAAGGAATTAGCGTGCGATTCCCATCTGGTGACGGTTGGAAGAAGAAGGGCGTTGAGGGTAGTGTGTCCTATGGCGAATGCATGTGGCATTTTGTGCTTTTACTCAATTCTTGAGACAATCAAGAGAAAGTGTCCAGAGTTGGGTCTGCCTGCACAAGGGCTCCATTAAAGTAAATTCAATTCGAGCATGTGGAATGGCTCGTTTCAGATTTATGTATTCTGTTCCGTATGAATTCTGATTTGGAAATGATTCTGGTCCTTTCTCTCACTTCCCCGAGGAATTCCCGGGATGAAGACATAGGAAGCATATTGATTTAGGAAGGGGAAAAGGATCGTTACTAAATTTCCTGCTTCCGACTCTTCCCTCCTCCGCCAGTCAATGCAGTAAAAATGAGGTAAACGGACCAGAAGGGCTCTTGACTCCTGGCATGCATGAACTTGTTCCATCTTCAGGTGAGAGGATCACCAGGGTCTTAAATCAAACTTTGATTTGTGATTCCCGCAAGAGATGAAAACAAAATACATTACTGGCTAGTCTTCCGCAGGACTGTTGTAGGCCTCAGCCTGTTTGAAAGAGGCTGGTGGCGGATGGTGGGTCGGGAGAGGAGTGGAGTGGCGGAAACCTGAGCTCGGTTCCAAGGAGGAGGCAGGACGACAATGGAAATCGACTTTTGGTGACAGAGACGGACGACAGTGGAAACTTACCTTATGCATGGGAATGCCTTAACCAGGAAAAATACGACCTATAGTCCTCCTCCTATTCCCAACCCCATTCTTCTTTTCTTACCGTCCCTCTCCGCAATACTCCACACGCCCTTCTCAATGAGACCAAAATCATGTTTCTGTTTACCAAAGAGAACCAAGAAAGGGATTAGATTTAATTTAAAAAGGGACTTCCTTTGTCATTCTCTCCACACTTTCCATAATTTATACGTCCGTCCTTGGGAACTGGCCCTTGGTCCTCTTTGCTCTTGAGCTGGCATGCTAAACTACTTTCTCCTTCTGTTCCAGCAGGACAACCCAATTACGAAGACCTGGAGACCCAGAACAACGGAGTGAGTTCGAGCAGCAGGACGACGGCTGGACTGCCAGCCTTGAGGCGTCTCTTCCAGCAACTGATACATATCCATATTCTGACACGTAGCAGCTTCGAGAGCAGTAGTTGTGGGACTGGAGAGGACTGCACGTGGGCCGCTTTCTCCAGCTCCGCACTCGTGTTCCTCAGGAGTTTGGGCAGCGTGCCCTTCATGTGCCTAAGCCTTCTGCTCTGCATCAGCCGCGTCCTGGGTCATTGTCACTAGCTGAGCCTGACACCCGCTCAGTCCTCAAGTGGGACTTGAGGAGCAGGAATAGTCCCACTCCTCGTATTCTTGTACACTCATCAACCCAAATATTCGCTCCGCAAACAAGTTGAAGTGGAGAAAGTACATTCCGACACAGAAACGTACTTTCCACACATTGTGCTGCCCCAGTAAATATGATTTCCCAATCCCACTCCAGCCCTTCCCACTTGATTAAATTACAGAGTAACTAAGAACTTGTTCAGGCGGCTCCAATGGAGCCACTCACCAACCCTCCCAGGCATATCATCACACTCAAACATTCCTTTCCAGCCAGGGCTCCAGCAACACGAGCAGCACAACTCGGACGGAGTGAAAGTGAAATCCCGTGAAAGTATTCTTGTCTAATGTTCCCTTGGCGTCACAGAGTATACCACTTACGTAAAAGGTCCCAACCGGAAGTTTACTGCTAAGAGAAGAGTAATCAGATGCTAGCCCATTCACATTTTATTCGGAAGTGTATTGAATGAGCTGTTATTATGAATACTATGCAAGTCTGTTTCTATTGCAATACCCTTACACTGCCTTCGTCCCGTAGTTTCGTTGGAAATTGTTTCACAACTCCTCCTTTACGCAGAACTATGTTGTACATACAATTGGGAAGCTATTACGGAATTGCATTCAACCGAGTTTATACAGTGCTACTTATTTTGGGAAAATTAAATATCATATTTATTCCATCGTAATTAATTACTTACTACGTGGAGGTGGGGAAATAGTTAACTACATGTATTATTTGGATTATATGTGCACCAGACCATTCTGAATTGTGGTGTACAACTACACTTGTACGTCAAAAGCAAATAAATAGTATACTATTTGTATTCTGACACCAGCTCCCTTACTACTTCACTAACATTAGTATTACTATAAGTACAACACAACGAAGCAAACCCCAATAAAGCCAACAGCAAAAATACCAGCCATCAATGCACCATTCGAGTGGCTAGGTATTAGGTAGTTATATTTGCAATACAGATAGTTAATTAGCCATCCCGTTCCACGTTCCACCCACCGCAGTGTCTACGTTACGTAGGTACAAAACTACGTAAGTAATCTCACTAAAAACTTCAAAAATCTAAAGCGAACAATGTAAACACAGTTTCCTGGCACGTTTTAGTTGATGTGAAAGTCGAAGGGTGGATTGTACTTCCAGATGAGCTGCTGAGACGACAGTGAACTTCTAATGTCCTGAGACAATGTGTTAACGTCTTTCCGGTCACACTTGAAATCAATCTTGTACAAACCCGAGACGAAGAAAATGAGCGAGAGTGAATGCTGGAACGAGTTTCCGGGTCCAATCTAACGACATGTCATAACGATTATTTAACTACCGATTTCACATTTGACTAGCTTTCTCTACAATTATTGTATTCTCAGCAGCCTGCCAGGCGACGGAACTACGTTCTTCAGCGCTTGGACTGCCCTGACTTTTCTACAATAGTACGAAACTGAATTCGCTGTGTGACTCAGAAAATGGAAGCTAGGACTCACCAAGGAATTTTGTACACGAAAATTAGGCCAATTTTATGCATGCCGCTGATTTGTCTATCTCCTCACACTTGTAAATCGAGTGGGTTAATGACGAAACGGAATACCTTAGGAAGGAGTACGGAATCATTTCCAATGACAGCAAGACGAGAATCCAGACGATAGTTACACCTTCCATTCTGATAATCTTGGAAGCAATCCAGAGAAAGTCGAACATCCTCCAGTTCTTCCCTCATGTGATTCCTCAACCACACTTCCACATTTATCATCTCACCCGCCCCAAAATGCATCTCTTCCGTCTTTGCCAGCTCTCCGTTTATTGTAATCTCTGCAGAATAAAAAAACGTCGATTCCGTTCCACACTCATCAATCATTACAAACTTTGCACATTGCCCCGTCCAAGTCCTACTCGTGCTGTATCAACTACTGTAAAATTGTGATTCCCAAGAAATTGGCTAGCCACACATATATCGTGGCTATAGCAGGCAAATTGAAAGAGTAAGATTGAATTTTGGCCCCTTTCCTTTTTCTTACCCCATTCGATGGGAGACACAGTAACCAACTGGACCATTCCGGGTGTCAGTCGAATGCCTTCAAGTGTAGCTTTTCCCGAACAGTCCGGAAGTGTCCACTTCAAGTCCACGTTATTGGCAATGTGCTCGCAGCATGCCATCTCTTCTTGTCCTAAATAAAGCCGTTCAAATATTCAAGAAGTATTCGTAAGTCGGACGAAACTACATAATAGTTAAGACTTGCCAATAGTACTATTCATCTTTTTTGTAAAGTGGAAGCCTGAATATAGGATTGTGGCAAGTGGCAAACAACATAATAATACCTCGTTCCGTAGTGGCCAAGGAGCACTTATCCAGCGGAACAGGTATACGGCAAGTTTCCGCCCTCTCCACGAGTATTTGCTTTGTTTTTGCATACCGTAATTCCATTTCATGTTGAGTAGCGTTGCACACGTCCAGCACCAAATAAAATTGTGACGGTCTGGAGAAAGACAAAATATTAGTTGCCAACTCATTCCCCGCCTTAATATTTGGACTTACGACTCTCCAGGCAGAATGTCCCACTTTGTTATGAACAACGCAGGAGCTACTTCAACATTGAGCGCGATTCCGCAGCTTCGGAAGTGTTCTGTTCTGCTACCAGGCCCACCCGAATACTTGACCTTCAGAACCGCTTCGTACGTCTATTCAATATCATCAACACTTTATTAAAATCGACTGACTGCAATGCAACACTACAATACACACTTACCTTAGTGTTCGAAGACACTGATAATTTGGGTGTCTTAGAAGAAAATGAGTTAATGCTACTTCCACTTTTAGCACTTGAAGACCTGGTGAGAACACAGATGGCACAATATGAACTACATATGGAATCACGAAATTATAAACTAAATTGACCAAGAGCAAACACTTTACTTGTTTGAAGCCAAGGATTCTGTACGTTTGGTTGATCTCAAACGTTCTGAGATGGCTCCGAGTCGAGAGGGCAGTGAACTTGGACCTTCCGTCGACGTTTGGTTCCCCAGCTGCAAAGAAGACGTACTGCTTCCATCTCCTGCCTGAGATTCCGGTTGTCCAATAAAATCACCCGCTCCGTAAACATAGACAGTGAAGCTGGCCGAAGATCCTGACTGGATCGGAAGCTGAGACTTGAGATTTTCATCACTCCAACTGAAGATTTCACTCACTCTCTTGTCAACTCTGGAATCTAATGTAATTTCCATGGATTCTATTGGAACTTTGCCAGTATTTTTGAGCGTGATGCAGCATTCCTGGACTTCTCCCATCAAAACCGAAAGACTAGCACTCGTTACAATAGAATCGGAGAAAGAGCTGAAAAACTCTGACTTTGGTTTCGATGTCTCCACCTTACAAACGGAATTTAGTATTAGTTGTCTTTGAAATCTTTAAATCCTGATGGTATATCATAATTTAAATAAATACCTCAATGGACGGGAGTGCAGGCACAATTTCAATGTCAATATGCGGACAACGCATACTTATCATATTCTTCAGACGAATGTTGGACTTGACCCCCAAAGTGTAAGTTGAGTATCCTGTAAGAAAGAGGTTATTGCTTATAGATCAGATCAAACTTTGAAGCAATTCAATGCTTGACCGTGGATACTCGTGCTCACCCAAGATTCTCAAGTTTCCACCACTGAGGGGAATTCCAGTCAGCGTTGCTGGAAACATTGTTGAATCCGCCGGTATGGAAATCACGTTTGAGTTGACTTGAAAATTCACACCCTCCGTGATGAGACACTAAAAATGCATCATTTTGAGCAACTTCTGTTCTGACCAGTTATGAATTATATACCAATAAAATCAATAGATGCTTACGATTGAGTTCAACTTCAATTCAATAGGAAGTGGATTTTCTAGCAGAACAGTCACTTCGCTAAGCTCACCTTCAACCCAACTGAATTCTGGCAATTCAAAATCGACAAGTTACAGCACAAAAATATTCTTGGGGGAGAGAAAGCAAGAACAACTAACCCGCTTTGCTCGCGTCCTTAACAACTTTCTCTCGATTAGTAGTAAACGGTGTGTAGACAAATGGACTGACTTCGTCAACTACCTTCTTCTCTTCCACTTTCTCAGGTCTCAGATGTGGGGTTGGTGGAATAAGCTTGAACACCCTATCGAAATGTAATCATTCATGACATTACTACTCGTGCCTTGCCCTTCCCACAACGATTTTTTATATGAATTTGTGTTGTAACAATTCCCTGCTCACCGCACAAATGGAATGTTGGACAGATGAACTGGAGGAACGATGAGTCCATTTTCCAGTGCCAATGGCACGGGAAGTCCTTCGCTCTCTTTCGACAGCAGTTCCAGTTGCATTGAAAACTCCCGCTTCTCCTCCAATGTTAACTGTATTAGGATTGGGGAAGTTCATTTATAATTCAATCTTGATAATTGGGCAAGTACAAAGAAAGCCACATACGTGTGGAAGCATCGTGTGGAGTAAGAGCGTCATGTGCCTTGTGGCCAAAGCATTGTTTCCTTTCCGCTTGGCTGTTCCAACCAGTTCTTGCATCACTTGTATTTGTAGCCTTGGCCAACCATAGAAACCAAAAGTGTGAGGTTCGTTCGGATCCAAGGACAAGGTGTAACCATCCAACAGCTGAAGAAGCAGAGAGTGACACAGACTCCAATTCGGGTGAGGGTTACTCGGAGATACACAACGCATTGCTGCAACACGTTTGAAAAAAGCTGCTTTGCGATGAAACCCAAGACGCGTGTATAGTTCCGACAGAGCGTTGAACCTCTGCATCTAAAATAGATAGTGCAAGCATTTCAATAAATAATTAGTGCTATGGAAAACGACATTTAATAAGGTCATACGAACCTTCTCCTCTTCAGTGAGCTGCAAACTTATAAAAACTGCATTCTGAAGAAAGTCAGCAGCATGGAGCGTTTGCTTCTGCTCAATGAGCACAAGAGCTGCTTTGATGGAAGCCTCGGTCTCGATGATTCCAGCTTGACGATACTGAGTAGAAAAATCAATTCTTTGATTTGAAAGAATCGCTTGTCAGATACTAAAATTAGCAAACTGAGTCAACTGCCACTTACTTTCCCGTAATGCGTAACAGCTTCTCTGTACTTCTCCAACAATTCGACCTGAGTTAAGCAGTTCTTTGCTGCAGTTTTTGCTTCGGTGACTTCGGCCGGGTCCAATCCTGCAGGAAGTGAGGCCGTGGAAGCCATAGCAAACTGCTTGAATTTAGCAAACTCAACACCTTGAAGAGAAGAATTTCTCTGTAAAGTAGGAGAGCGTCGGAGCTGAGGATACATCGTGGAGACAGACGCAGAGCACATTCCTTCCAATGCTCCTGTGAGGCGATAGCAGAGTTTGAATTTGAGATACTAAATTCAATGTATGTGTTGGAGCCAGTATAGACATTCGGACAGTATTAATACTATCTAGACAGTATTAATACTGTTTTCCAGATCTTTGGA